>OMMV01194302.1:0-20021 GCA_900302635.1 Chatrabus melanurus
GAAATGCTACCTTGTTACTTTGATCCTGTGTTGTCTTAAAGTAATCTACACCAGAACTATTTTGCCACATCTCTTGTCAGAGGGAATATTACGCATCCCCAAGAATATACATCAAGGCTGGGTTTAAAATCAAATGACAACTGGGCAAAAGTTCATTTTCTTCATTTGATAAATTAATGCTCTATTATTTAACCAAATTTTAGCCACAAGAGGGCACTAAAAGATTGTTACGTTGCAACTGTTGAATGATTGACAGCTCAGAGAGGTAACAACTTTTGCCTGCTGAAGGACCAAGTGTCAGGAGGTCTTTCTGAACAAGAATTCAACTAAATCTAATACCAGCAACAACATTTTTGTTATACTCGTTAGACATGGCAAAACGACAGAGCAAATCCAAGGGAGAGCAGAGATTTACGGTAATCAAGTCATGATGTTCTACTTGATGACATCCAGTGAATCTGGATTTGTATGCATTCCAAGTTGGTGCCATCACAGTGGTTATGGTTTGTTCTTCAAGCCTGCCAGCTGTCAAGTCACTCTGATGAGCCACAAGTCGTGCTTCTCCGGTGCCATCTCACAACCTCCTGCCATCTCCAGTTATCTTTACAGACCTAAGATCAGTAAGTGAATCCATGAATTGCTTTTGCATGTGAGGTGGGGGATGAAGGCACCCGACCACATCATATTAGAGGGTGAGAAGTGGCTATCTGACATTAAAACGGGTTTGAAAAATGTGATCGGGAAACAATTTGGAGCACATGCCAAAGCTGAAGGGGAAAGAGAGAAGGCACAGAAGCTCCAGAACGATGTCTTTAGTGGGGTCTGACAGCAGTTTATTCAAAGACGGGGCAGGGATGAAGATGAATTGGAGCAGAGTTGAAACCCACCCATGCTGTGATGACGCTTGTGTTGAAAGAGACACGTATGGGAAGACTAACGAGTTTTCCCACAATAGAGATGGGAATATACTGTACAGGCACAAAGAGGGACACTGGGCCTTTACGTCTGGAGGTTTACAGAGTGAAGAATTGTCAGCGCTGCATTAGGGAGCGCTTAAGGAATGGAAAAAGTGTGCAACATGGTGGTCTCATTAACAGAGCAGCTTCATACTGAAGACTATAACCACGATAAATACGATCTACACTACATATGGAACAACGGTGGTAGCTGAGAGCAGTGAAGTAAACGGACAGCTACCTTTGTCTATTTTTGAAGGCTGCTCATTTGCTACAGTGGTCATTATTAAGTTTAATGAGATTATATATGTGAATAGAGGTGTAGCCAACAATTTTATTACTGGCATGGGTCCCAGTGTCCAGTAGATGTCATCAATGTAGCAAGTGTTTCAAACTAATGAGTCATTTTCTGAAGGAATTGTTTCATTTCGAATTTTTTGTTTTGAAATAGTGAATCATTTTTGAATCAAGATCTGAGATCTGGAGCGTGTCTATGGATTAACGGACTATCATGTGGTTAAAAAACAAAACAAAAAAAACAACAACAACTGCATCTGACGCACCAATTATAGTCCATTTTACTGGGACTTCACCTCTTAGTTGTCTTTTGAGCCATCCATCTTTGTGATAACTGGACCCAATAGGTACTTGGTTGCTTAGCTGCAACATTTCTGTTTCTGCATGTTTGACAATTCCTTGTTGTGCTTTTGATTTATTTTGTTGTTTTGTTTTTGTTAGTATGGCCAAAGCAAATGGTCACCCCACTGAGTCTGGTCTGCTTGAGGTTTCTTCCTATAATCAAAAAACACCAGAGGAAATTTTTCCTGTTGTCAAGGTGCTCACTCAGGGGGTGAGTAAGACTTAAACCTTACTCATGTGTAGCACTTTTGGGTGACTTATGTTGTGATTTGGCACCGTATAAATAAATTGAATGGAGCTGAATTGAACCAAGATATAGCCAGTGTCCACTATGGGCCACCATCATAGTGTTTCAAGCATTTCAAAGTTTTCAGAAGCAATTGTTTCATTTAGTGTGTTACGCATTTTCAAACTGGATAATTTTATGAAACACTTGGGTCGTTTAGCAATTTGAGCCTTTTGAAATAGTCAATTATGTTTTGAAGCAATTGGTTCATTTAGAATTTGGAAACACTGAATCATTTTCAAAAGTAAATGTTTCATTTAGTGTTTCAAAATGAGTCATTTCCTGAAGCAATTATTTCAGTCAAATTTTTTTAGTCTTTGAAATACCACGATCAAATACCAGAAGGAATACCAACTATCCACTAAGTGCCACCACCATATTGTTTCAAGCATTTCAAAGTACTGAGTCATTTTCAGAAGCATTTGTTTCATTTAGTGTGTTGTGTATACTGAAACTCGATCATTTTATGAAACACTTGGGTCATTTAGCAATTTGAGCCTTTTGAAATTGTGAATCATTTTCCAAAGTAATTGTTGCATTTAGTCTTTAAAGTGTTTCGAAATTGAATCATTTTCTGAAGTTACTGATTTTGAGTTATGTTAAAGCGGAAGGGATGGACTCATTCATTCATTTATCCATTCACTCACTGTATTTTAGACGGTACATGCCTAGGCCTTTCCAAAGCCTAGGAAAATCAAGCCACTGAGCTAGGCCTGTAGCAGAGAGGCCACCCTTCATATCCCATCATCCCCACAGAACACACTACCCTGCAGACACCGTCAGCATCGCCCAAGCATCCTGTGATCCACCGCCTTGGTCTCCTCAGTCACCTTGCAGGCTGAGTTATTCCAGAGCACTTCTCTGACTCGCACAGCAGCCTTAGTAGAACTCAGTAACGTGCTGTGCCTGTTGTGTCATCTCTGCCATCTATACACAAGGCCTGGAGTGTAGTGCTGTTTGTGTACTGAAGGAAGTCTGTTTTATCTCCAGTGCCTACATCCCAGCAGTCCTGCATGGGTAAAAATAAAAACATCCAGCTGTGCACATGGAAACCAAGGTGACTTTCTGAGGATGAAGCCACAGTGTGTTACAGCTTGTTTCTATCAAACAGCCCACCCCACAGAAACAACCACGATATGCTGTCCTCGCTCCAGCTATGATGTAATTTTCAGTATAAACAGCAGATGGCAGTTCTGCTCTAGGCACAGATGGGTGATAAATTAAAGGAAAAACCTGAATAAATGAGTGGAGCTACACAACGAATGCCCCTTTCTTAGGGCACGAGGGGTCACTAAGTGCTTTGATCAGAATGAAAATGATGTGAATCACATGTGACCTTTGTAGTCACCAGATCTCAACTCAACTGAACTATTGGAGATTTTGGACAGACGTGTTTGACAGCTCTCTCCACCACCATAATCAAAACACCAAATGAGGGAATATCTTTTGGAGGAATGGTGTTTCTTCTCTCCATTAGTGTGACAGAGACAAGTAGAATCAATGCCAAGGCGTATTGAAGCCCTTGACGATTATTGGGGCACAGACTAAAGTGCACAGCGCAAGTGCATTTGGGGCGTGTCCAAGTCCACTTTGTTATTTACACAGCACACAATCTGAGTGTAAAGTTGGAAACAGGGCACAAAGGGACTGTATTTAGTCTCTTAGAGCTACAGTGTTCAGGATTTAGGGGTGTTTATTAGCAGAAATGGAATATAGGATTCATAACCATCTGTTCTTTAGTGTATATACCTGTGACAACAATTTGTCATCGTGACTATCCCTCAGGATTCGAGGATGATGGTCCCCTAATCTTTGGTGGTCTAGTGGAGCCTGAGGTGGCTGAAGAGTCCCAGTCTTGTTGCACACTGCTTCTGACATACATTGCAAGTGGTTGTGGTGGGAAGTTTTTGACGGTCAGGGTCTCTTTGTCACTCCTTCCTCTTTCTCCTCTTCTCCTCAGTGTTGCTCATCCGCATCTTCTCGAAACATTCCTTTCCTGCATGAGTCAGTCCTCTCCACCTAGCACAGTCTTTAGCTTGCTCTTCCCAGGTCTTCCAGTCGATGTTGCAGCTCTCTTAGAAGATCGCTGTAGTGCTTTTTCTGTCCTCCCCTGGAGCGCTTTCCTTCACTCAGTTGGGAGTCGAAAACGTGTTTGGGGAGTCAGCTGTCATCCATGCTGATGATGTGGCCCACCCACCGCAGTTGATTCTTGATGTTGATGTACTCGATGCTCTGTTGTTTTGCTTCAGCCAGGACACTAATGTTGGTGCGATAATCCTCCCAGCCAGTTCGGAGGATGTTCCTTAGGCAGCAATGATGGAATCACTCTAGGGTCTTCAGGTGGCAGCGGTACGTTGTCCAAGTCTTGGATCCATACAAGAGGGTTGGAATGACAACGGCTCTGTACACAAGGATTTTTGTTTCATTACAGAGGTCTCTATTTTGGAATATGCGGGTACGAAGTCGGCCGAAGGCCTGCACACAGCTCCTGCACACGTTCCAGGATCTGTCCATTGAGTGTTATAACAGGAGCTCTCGGGTGAGTCTCGAGAGGAGGTGGTTGGTACAAGATTTGAGTTTTCTTCAGGTTGATGTCCAGACCAAGTTTGGTGTAGGCTCCCTCAAAGGTTTTGACTATCTTCTGAAGTCCGTCTTCTGTGTGGGATGCCACGCTGTCAACGTCGGCGTATTGGAAGTCCAGGAGGGAGGTGGTGCTCGTTTTGTTCTTGGACCTCAGCCGACTGAGGTTGAAGACTTTCCCATCGGTTCTGTCAACGATGTTGATTCCCGGTGGTAATTTCTCTTTGACCAAGTGCATGATGGTGGCAACAAAAACAGTGAACAGCGTTGGGGTGATGACGCAGCTGTTTTACTCCAGATTTGACCTTGAAGGTTTCAATCTTTGCCCCATTCACCAGAACCGTGGCAGACATGTCGTCATGAAAAAGTTTCAGGACCTTGATGAATTTTTCAGGACAGCCACTTTTGATCAGGATCTTCCACAGCAGGGGACGTCACACGCTGTCAAAAGCCTTGGTGAGGTCTATAAAGGCCATGTACAGTGGTTGATGTTGTTTGCGGCACTTTTCCTGCAGTTGGTGGACAGTGAAGATCATGTCTGTCATTTCTCTTGATGACTGGAAGCCACTTGAGGTCTCGGGCAGGATGGTTTCTGCGACTGGCTTGAGACGGTAGTTAGCAATGCAGGCCAGGACCTTTCCTGCGATGGACAGCAAGGAGATCCCACGGTAGATCCCACAGTCAGACTTGTCTCTTTTTCCTTTGTAGATGGTGACAATCATTGCGTCTCTCAAGTCAGTCGGGATGTCCTCTTGGATCCAGATCTTGACAATAAGCTGGTGAAGTTGCTGCTGGAGCAGAGACCCTCCTTCTTTGAAGATCTCGGCAGGGATGTTATCAATGCCGGAGGCTTTGTTGTTTTTCAGCACTTTAATGGCAAGGCAGGTCTCCTCGAAGCTAGGGATCCGACTGCGATCGTCGATGTTGTCTTGACTGGGCAAATGACTGAGCACATCTTCGTTGATAGTCGGATTGGTGTTAAAAAGTTCTTCAAAGTGTTCCTTCCATCTTGCAGTGATGTCATCTTTGGTTTTAGCAGAGTCGAACCATCCTTGCTTCATAGAGGCGCTTGTCCTTGGTTAGAAGGACCGTAGATGGCTTTGGTGGCATTGAAGAAGCCTCTGATGTAATTTCTATCAGCAAGCACTTGGATCTCGGCTGCTTTGTCGACCCATCATTGATTCTTCAGCTTGCGAGTTTCTCTCTGCAGACTCACCTTGCTGTGTTTTCATAAACTGAGAATGAGCCCTTCATATCTACATGGGAGCAGGTCCCTTTATGGAGGTCTCCATGTTGCACCACCATGATGATATAGTAGCCCAAAAGGGGCATACTTACTTTGCCTTTGGCATTTTGCAGCGTGGCCATAAGACTGAAGAAATAAGAAGTATTCATGGTTGCTCCCCTACACACTGTCTACTGGTTGGTAGTGCAGGCTAACAAGTTTGAGAATCCTCATTTTTATCAAATGGAGAATCATATATATTGACTTATCACAACAGAAAGCAAGGGACCAAGAATCCCCATTGCCAAAGACACGGAAACAAAATCGTGACTAGCGACAGCATAATGCAATCTGCAACAACACCACTAGACCATACTAAATCCTTCACACTGTAGCTTTAATTTTTCATGGGCGTGTTTTGGATGCAGCATGAATTAAACCAATCAGATTGAAGACACAAGGCACCAGCTTCTGGCACATTACTATTTAGATGGCGGATTCAGAACTGAAAGGTTTTCTGGCAAGAAAGCAGATCTGTGTGCAAAGTTTCAAAGCACACAAGTGGATCATGTATGGGAGCAGCAGTCATTACCTCAGTTCCCTGTGGTGAAGCATTTGAGCGCCTCGTTCTACAACTCCTCCTCTGACCAGCTGTCCTCCATATTCCACCAAGCCCCAATCCCTGCTGCACCTAGACACTGTGGCCAGCCCCATCTTTGTGCTGTTTGCCTGTCAACCTGGGGAGGATGAAAACAGCATAAAATGTTACAAACCAGAGGTATTAAAGTTTTGTATTTATTCCATTAGTTTTTACTTTTATTTCATTGTTAATGTTTGTTTTCAATTCAGTTTTGAGGTAGAATGATGCACTAATGCAATGATCATGAATGGGCCTCTGTGAGACCTACAATCTGAATATTGCTTCGTGCAAATATTCGAAAAACCAGGGGTGGGTAGTAGCATGTTGCATATAATCCACATGTGTAAAAAAGTTGTTTTTCGAGGAACTAACACTTTTCATGTTCCTTTTTTAAAACAGTATTTCTATTCTTACTCAAGTAAATTTTTAAGCCAGTAATCTACTTGTTACTTACTGTATTTTCCAGATTATAAGTCACTTTTTTAGTTGTTTGGGTGGTCCTGCAACTTATCTGTCAAAAAAAAATGCTGCATTATCATCTCGACCCAAAAGATGGCAACATCTACACATGTGGTAACTGAACGCTGCTCCTGTACTCTGATCTGAGTGAGGAGGAAGGGCTGGATCTTGGAGAACGAGCCCCTACTCAGCACTCGACTTGTTTGCACTTTGTGGCAATGGAGGAGGACTGCTAGGCTAAAGTAAAGCTAACTATAATCGGCCTTTTAAAAAAGTTTATTTACATTTAGTGAGGTAAACGTGTGCACGTTTAGCTCCACACTGAAGTGGTCCGTGCATGTTCGCACAATAACATTAATTAGCCCGTTGACTTCTACTTGCTAACGTGGTTTTTGTGTTATAAATAAATAATGTGAGTGAAAAGATGACCCACAAAACTAGGTTGTAATTAGGCAGAATTCTGCTTTATCAACAACGCAGTTACATCTCCATGCCCAGGTAATTGCCAAGGAAATTAATATACGGTAAATGATTTTGCTGGCGGGCCTTCTTGTTGCATAAAGTGGTAGCACCATGTTTCCAAAATAAATGTGACTTATCGACTGATGCGACAATGTTTTTTTACTCTTCATGATGCATTTTTTGACAGATGTGACTAATACTCCGGTGCAACATACAGTCCGGAAAATACGGTAACTACATTTGCCATACCGTGCCGCAATGTGTGCTCCAACTCCACAACAGTTAGTCCTGCTGCACCCAAATGGCAATTTAGGGAAATACATGTGCACAAGCTGAGAGCAGGTGTCGCGTGTGATGTTTTGTGCAGTCGTAAGCCTGTCGGCACATCAGCAGTACAACAAAGTTCAGCCAATAACAAAATGCGCGTTCCTGTTTTAATCATTCTGACACAAAGTGCATTATTGCAGCACGTCCTTCTGCCAAGTGCAACCAGTGCACACGATGATAGTGCACATAAATGTTTTACCTTGTTGGAGTGGTAATAGTCCAGACCAGAGTCAGTCAGTAATGTACATGAGCCCAAGCTTGAACCTCCCCCACCCATGCCAGGTTTTAGATCTGAGTTTTAGAATTTTCATGAGATCCAGATCCCAGATCTAGGGATGAAGAAAGTAACTTGTCCTTTGAGTAATTTGTTAACTAGGTTCTTTTTTTACTTTTACTTGAGCAGGTTTCTTAAAGGGGAATTTTCACTTTTACTGGAGTAATTTTTCTGGTAGTAATTATACTTTTACTTGAGTACAGATTTTCAGTACTCTACTCACCACTGAGAAAAACTGCGCTCAACTTTAGACCAGGTTGTTGCTGGTCTATGGTGCAATTGCTTTCTGCTGCCATGTGATAGCAATGCATGGAGCTTGCACTGCAGTTGCATGTGGTTATCTGTTAGTAAAGCTTTAGAGAAAGAGGCTTTGTGCAATGTGTAAAATAAGCGATTTTAAGTGATAATTCGACTGCCAGTGGAACTGAAAGAGACAAACCACATTCAAAGCATGACTGACATAACAGCGCAGTTTATCAACACCTACAAAGGAAGATGTGGTTGGACAATTATCTGCAGCACAGTGGTGATTAATCACAGTGCAGCCTGTCAATGTCAAACCCATCCGACCAAACGAGTCAAGTGCTATTGATCATGGCTGCCTTGGGCTTCCCTTGCACTCACACTTTATCAGATGGAGCTAATTGGGAGAGACGTGTCTGTCAGGAGTCACATTCTTGCTCCGATGCTCTGATATGCCATAGCGTCTGCAGTCTGGATGGAGGAGAGGGAGGCGAGTTTGGGTGGGGGTTCGGGGGCTGCAGCACATTCAGAGGTGGATTGGTAAGTAATAACCGTGCATCCTTTAACTCTCACTGGGCTTGTCTTCTGACTGGAATAAATATGGCTGAGGATTTATGAATAT
Organism: Chatrabus melanurus; assembly: GCA_900302635.1. Lineage (NCBI taxonomy): Eukaryota > Metazoa > Chordata > Actinopteri > Batrachoidiformes > Batrachoididae > Chatrabus > Chatrabus melanurus. Next base: position 8,714 of record OMMV01194302.1, read on the forward strand.
CTGGGGACTAGCAAATCTACAATACTGAGCCGCCTCCACCTTTACTTTGCTTCCACCTTTTATTTTCTCTCTTTCCCACACCTACGTTACATTATAGACATTGACTGTAAACATTAGCTTTACTTTTGTCTGACGGGATACCTGTCGGCCTCTAAGGAGTCCCAGGGACAACAGTAATTTGTCAGAGAGCACACAGTGGAGACACACATTTGCATGAACATGCACCCACGTACGTAAAACAATAACCTTCACTGACCTGTGCTCTAAGTAATACCTTTGCTTGATTTTATTGACAGAACCTGCAAACTAAGTTGGGAGTTCATGATGGCTGGAATTCTTTAGACGTCCCAAAAACATGTGATGCAAGTGCAGTAAATCTGTTTTTCTTTGACATGTTTCTGAGGCTATAAGTCATTTCCCCCCCCCTTAAAATGATCCCCATATGTTGAACAGTGTTGCCGGCTTCTGATGACGCTCCACACATTGGACACAGAGGCCTTTTCTTAAAACATACTTCAAACATACTTAGGAGGAAAAACTCCATCATTACTGCCCAAATCTTGCTCTATACAGACATGTTCAAACAGCAACACTGCTTTTTTACAGCATTGGATAATAAATCAATTAACATGTCACAACCATATAATAAGTACAGCTCAGGTCAAGTCTGGGAGCATGCACTGATGCCATGCGTCGTCGCTCTCACCACACTACAGAATTGCTCCAGGTCTTGGTCTGCAACCACCCAGGCAGATAACTGGTCCATCTCCAGTTCTTGAAAGTGGCCATCTATCTACCACTGCCAGGTGAAACGTGGTAGTCCTCTCAGCCTTCTCCAGCCACTGGAGTCCTCAACATTGAGGTACCTGCATGTTGGATCATGCACAGAGAAAAGTGCCACATGGCCAAAATGTCGTAGCTGACTTTTCCTAACTACGCAAGTGATGCTCCTCATCTGAGTCTCCCTAAGTAACCGCTTGTTTGACACAAAGTCATTCCAGAGGTACTCAAGGGTCCTCCAAAAAGACCTAGGAGCAAAGACATCTAGTCATTGCCTTAGGTCACTGGTTAGCATCCAAGTCTCACAGCCATACAGACAGACAGAAAGTACGAGGACCCTAAAGACCTGGATCCTTGTTCTTCTGCAAAGATATCGGCATCACTAAGCGTCTCTGTCCAGCAACGTCATGACTCCATGAGCTCTTCCCAGGCATCTCTCGATGTCAGAGGCTGAGGACCCAAAGACATGAATGTCACTGCCAAGATAAGTGAATGGCTCGACAGGTTCAACAGTTTCACCACATACAGATAGTCCTCCCAGCTGTAAATGGGTACCGGCCATGGACTGGGAAGTATCCTGAGATGGACCGGCGTTCCATCCATCCACTTTCATCCGCTTCATGCTTCAGGATTAGCACCGGTCTGACGGGACTCATGACCTGTAGTGTACTGTGAAAATGTTTGTGCCCCCTTGAGAGCTTTTACACATTTTAATAAAAAAGAAAAAATTAAATTTGAAAAAAGAAAGGTTTCAGGCCTCTTTATATTACATTTTCTCAAATTATCTCCTTTAAACTTGGTGAATACAAAACTCTACAACATGACATAAATACAAATATCAAAGCCAAAACAATGCTGTGCATATGTATGTGCCCCTGTAACAACTAAATCATTATTTCATCATTTTACAGCTAGTTTTCTTCAGACAAGTCAGGGGATGGATACATCCACATGTCCGAGTCACGGAATATATGTCTTGGAGTTTATTTACCTCAATCATTAAGAAATACAAACAGTACGGTAAATCTGTCTGGAGGAGGCAACTCTTAAAAACTGAGTGACCGTACAAGGATAGTGAACTGAAGGAGTTATAGGTGTCTGTGACTGTGATTGGAGAAACTGGGCATAGTGCAACGGTTCCCTGTTGCACCACCAGTCACAGCTTCATGGTCAAGTGGAACAGAAAAGGATTTTCATACAAGAAAACAGAACAAATGTAGGCTTGAGTCTCCCATGTGCCTTCTGGCAAACTGTAACTTTTAAGAAAAGCATTTTAAGAAAAGCAAACATTTTCATACAACCAATATTTATTCTTTTGTCTCTTCTACCAGACTGAGTCCTTTGAATACTCTATTCTTACTGTATAGTTGTGAGACTTGGATGCAATGACCTAAGGCAATGACTAGATGTCTTTGGTACTAGGTCTTTTTTGACAATCCTTGGGTTACGCTGCAATGACTTTGTGTCAAACGAGCGGTTACTTCGGGAGACTTAGATGAGGAGTCAGGGAGGTCAGCGTCATTTTGGCCATGTGGTGCATTTCTCTGCGCATGATCCAGCACAGGGGTGCGTCAGTGTTGACATGGCTGCTGCGAGGCTGTTTTTGTTTTTTTTACTGGTAAACTGACATTTTCCCCAGCTGATTTTACCCCAATCACACACTCAAGTGTGTAATTATTCACTGGAACCTCTGGGGTGTGAAATTCTTAGCGGCTCTGAAATGCCGTTAGGTGGGACTCAATGCTGATTGATCAAACTCACACAAGAGAAGTTGACAACACCAAGCGGCATTTCCAAAAGCAAACAGAAGAAAATGAAACAGAATGGATAGCAGAGGCAACAAACGGACCTACAAGGAGGTACAGGCGATGATGTCCAGTGAAGATTTGAGTCCTCAAGGAGGAATGAGAAAACCTATGTCAGCACACCTGGATACCCGCAGAATTAAACACACCGTGAAAGTGCTGAGAGAAAAGAGAAAAGTTGAAGTAGGACTACAAGCGTCTGAAGGACAACACAACTGGATCAGACTGCAAAACCAAAGCAATAGTGGGCCACATTGACATGGGGACAAAAGACTCGCTGCTATTTTTTATTTTTTTGTTCAATGACAGACGTTGATTTGGCGAGTATTTTGCAATCGAGAAGTCCAGAGTCAAGTAAACAATGAAATACAGAGATTTTAAGAGTTTGCATTACCTAGCACTATCTTATGGTAGCAAAGTGGGAAGCCAAATTTTAAAAAAATGCATAAATCACTCCCGCTTTTGCTTTCTGACAAGGCGATCATGTTGAATGCTAGCGCTAGCTAGCGGGCAAAACTTTTTATGTTGCCTTGAATGTATCGTTAAAGTCTGCTTGCCAGCTATCGCTAGCATTAGATGCTTGCTGTCACCATCAGCCCGGGGGGGGGGTTACCGCAGTGGAGACACAACGGCTGATGAGAAGGCCAATAACTGGGCTGTTCCTGGAAAGGTTTGTGACATCTGGGGAGCAGGTCGAGTTCCTGTGGTGGAAACAGGGCTATTGAGTAACAAGTTGCAATGGCTGAGCCGAGATGCCGTAGCTGAGACGTTTTGTTTGCTATTCTGAATTCACTTCACTGTAGATATTTAAGTATTGCAATGTGTTCTTCACCAGCTGGTGAGCTGAAAATAAGCTTTTTGCTAGTGAAGATATGCGGGTTTTTTTCATTGAAGAAAGTATGACAGATTAGTGATTCTGGGTATATTTACAGCAACATTTTCTACCTCAAATTATCATCCATATACACTCAGAATGGCAGTTTTGAAGTCAGAAATTAGAAAAATTTTCCACATCAGCCACCCCCCATTACCTCACTGACAGACATTTATATTTTTTTTCCTGGCGGCGGCCCTGGTTGAGGACTCCAGCAACTAGAAAAGGCCAAGGGGACACCCATGTATCACCTGGCTGTGGCAGCTACATGGCTAGTTTTGAGATGTGGAGAAGGACCAGTTGTTTGCCTGTATGGTTGCCATCCAGAAGCAAAGGTGGTTCTGTGGTGTGATGGATGCAGCAATGCATGGCGTCTGCACGTGCAGACGAGACCTGACCTTATCATTTATTCCATAATAATCAGAACAAGTACCAGCACACTAAAGACCTGGGAAAACCTGGGAAATATTCCCTCCCGACTGAAGCGCTACCTCCCTAAATATAATGTGTCCAGGGTATGCTTAAGGGTCTTCATCATCAAGCAAAATTCTCTCCCGCGGAATGCTCTTCTCATTATCAATGCACCAATGCACTGATGCCTCTCACAAGAATAAAGGAGCCGTGCTTGGGTGGATTTCTTGAAAGAACACCGTATAAACTGGTCATTTGATCTTGTTTACATTGAATAAACCTAGTAGGTTTGACGTTACGGATATGTTACTATGACAAGCAATCCAACAACTGCTTCAAAGAACTGAGAAATTTGGGTTCACACGAAATCATCAACAATTTAATCCAGATTAAATCTTTAATCATCTTTAATGCACGTATGGAGAATGGTCCCCTGTTCAGCGCTGTGTTTATCATTCAACCAAGCAGTGATGGAACGTCCAATTAAGATGATGGCAAATAGCGGCTACTGCTTTATAAAATCTTTGCAGATGTGCAGGAAAGAGAACATGAAGCAAACACTGGCTACATAGTGCTACACAGTGCAATTTCCATCTCTAATTGGACTTCCCACTCAGGGCCTGGCTCCAATCACTCATAAGAACAAGAACAGGCCCACTGGCACGGGCAGCGGGTGGCATGATGGAAGGCCACAGCAGGATTGATCATGATGAGCTTCAGAAAAGAAAATTAAGTAAATTGACTGGGCATTTTAAACAGAACATTTTCAGGCATTGCACACCTTTGATCTCTGCAGACATTAAAGAAAGAAAAAAAACCGTTTGCCAAACCATTAAAGGATGATGTTGCCACCCACTACAATATAGAATATCTGAGTCTCACTGATTTTCTTCACCTCCTGTTCTAAATCTTGCTTAATGCTTAAATCTGGGCAACACCAGGAATTTCTCCCTTCCCTTACATTTTTTTTCCCTTTCAGAGTTTCCTCACCTGGAACCAATCTGTAACACAATCAAAGTGTCCTAACATGAAAGCTCAGTTCCTTCCTTTGATAGTCCATTTCTCTCTACACTTCTTTTTACTTTTCTCTTGTAGCTTTCTGGAAAAATGTCTGTTTAAAATGGGGACTAAGCAACTATGCAAATGTTCTTGAAACAATTCACGGGCGCTCTGCTTGTTCTTTACAAACAGCAGAATATACCCTTTGTGTGAAACAAGCTGGGCAGGAAAAAACCCCAAACAGCCAGAAGGCCATGAGAACGGCATGAAATAGAATTCAGAAGAAGAAGAACTTGCATTAACTATTCTACTTCTGCATAAACAAAGGAAAACTAGCTTTTAACAAAACTGGAGTGGTGGGCACAGTTCCATTAATCCGCTAACCGCTAATTAGCAAAACTAACATTTTCAGAAGCAGATTACCTTTTCAGCTCACTTTAAAAACTATTAGCTTTCGCTAAATATCATTCCACTAACTTTAAGTCCATAACCGAGTGTCAGTCCGTGTGGGCTTACACCCCTGTCCGACTGTCCATCAAGCAGCACCCCAGACCCTTCCTTCCCTCCTTGTGGGTGGTGGGTCCACAATGAGGAGACATCATGTTGTTTCTTCGGGTTGAGCCTGACCGAGCCCCATGGCTATAGGCCCAGCCACCAGGCGCTTGCTTGCGAGCTCCCCCCTGAAGAAAGAGCTGAGGAGGAAGACGAGGCTCTCGATTTACGCTCCTATCCTCACCTATGGTCATGAGCTTTGGATAGTGGCAGAAAGAACAAGATCGCGGATACAAGCGGCGGAAATGAGGTTCTGGGCTTACACTCAGGGTGAGAAGTCCGAATATCCGGGAGGGACTCGGAGTAGAGCTGCTGCTCCTTCGCCTCGAAAGGAGCCACCTAAAGTGGTTCAAGCAACTGGTGAGGATGCCCCTGGTTGTCCCCCTTGGGAGGTGTTCCAGACACGTCCAACTGGGAGGAGGCCCTGGGGAAGACCCAGTAAATGCTGGAGGGATTACATCTCCCAGGAGGCTTGGGAATGCCTATTGATCCCCCAGGAGGAGTTCGAGGGCCTAATCGAGGATAGGGAAGTGTAGACTGAGCTGCTCAGTTTGCTAACACCGTGACCCAGATAAGTGACAGAAAATGAATGAATGTCAGCGGACTTGAAGTTATTCAGAATGAATAACTTTAAGTCCGCTAACATTTTTTTTTGGAACAAAGTTTAACCGTCATGTTTGTAAACTCTAAAATTGTACAGGTTTGTATAGATCGTTTCCACTAACATCATGGGGGACATTTTATTGATAAATATTCCAATTTCAGAGCACAGCATTTATCATGAACATCTACTTTTGTGCACCAGTTGTTACCTCTGCCATGGAGGTTATGTTTTCAGTGCCAGTTGTCTGTTTGTTAGACTTTTAGCAGAATAACTCAAAAACTACTGAACTGCTTTCTTGAAACTTAGTGGAAGGGCGGGTATGGTCAAGTCAAATCAAGTCTGGGAGCATGTGCTGGTGCCGCACTTCACTGCATCCATGACACCACAAAGCCACCTTGGGTGGCAATCACCCAGGCAGACAACCGGTCCATCCCCATATCGCTAAAGTAACCATCTATCTGCCACTGCCAGGTAAATAGTTGGCATCCCCTTGGCCTTCTCCAGTCACTGGAGTCCTCAACACTCAGACACCTACAGCTTCGGAAAAATTTATTAGCCCACTTTGCTGACTTATAAAAAAAAAACGTACCTCAATCGAAAATTAAGACACATTCAGCAAACATACTTTGTATTTGTGTCAACGTATGTCAACTATTCCAGAAAATAACAAGAAGTATATCTCTAACATATTTAATATCACAACAAGCTCATATTCAACCAATAACAAACACAACCATGTTCAACTATCACAGAACAGGCAACACTGGTGAAGAATTGGTGACCAAAAATAGTCCAAATCATCCTGAATCAATGCACAGACACACATTGTCCATCATTAACACCAGTATGATTTGGCATTTAAAATTAAATTAAGCTGATTTATTTTAGGGCTTTAGTGAGAGTGGGTCATTTTTGACCCTGAGGACAAGGGGAGTATACAGGATGTTAAGACATCAGGAGGGTTAAAGCTGAATTGCCTAGAATCAAATGCTAAATTGGTTAGAAAATCCCAACTATGTCACAAGAACTGATTTTATGCCTGTCACAGAAAAAAATCTGCAGTGGATTTATCACAATGTACGTTTTGGTCAAATAAGCCAAAAAAGACTGGTCCACCATATAACGTTGGTGGGCAAATAATTTTTTCCGAAGCTCTATGTGCTAGATCATACATAGAGAAACGCACCACATGGCCAAAATGTCAAAGCTGTCACTCCCTCACAATGCAGGTGATACTCCTCATCTTAGTCTCCCTAAGTAACTGCTCGTTTGATACAAAGTCATTCAAGTGGTACCCAAGGATCCTCTGAAGAAACCTAGCACCAAAGACATCCAGTTGGCGCCTTAGTTCACTGGTCGGTGTGTACAAGTCTCACCACCATACAGTAACACGAAGCACCAGGACCCTAAAGACTTGGATCCTCATTCACCTACAAAGATATCAGCATTGCCAAACACATCTGTCCAGTGACCTCATGACTCCAAAAGCTCTTCCCACGTGTCTCTCAATCTCAAAGGCTGAGGACCCAGAGACATGAATGTTCCTCCCAAGATAAGTGAATGTCTCTACAAGTTCAACGCTTTTACCACATACAGATACACCTCTGATGGTTGAGTGCAGGAAGTCATTAAAAGCCTGGATCTTAGTCTTGATCCAGGACAATCGCAAACCCACACACTCTGATTCCTCACTCAGCTTCTCAAGTGCTACAATCAGGGTATTCATTGATTCCGCAAAGATCACAGCATCGTCTGCGAAGTCAAGGTCAGTAAAACTTTCCTCACCAACCAAAGCATCTAAGTCGCTGGTTTCCACAACCCTACCCCACACCTGGTCCATGCAAGCATTGAACAGTGTAGGAGCCAGAACACATCTGTGATGAACACCAGTTTTCACTGGGAAAAACTCAGTCTCTGCCTCCACTCCGTACAGCACTCACAGTATTTGTGAGTACAAATTCTCAGGATGTGCCAGAGAGAAGCCCAATCAATTGAATCAAACGCTTTGTGAAAATCAACATAGGCTGCAAAGAAGCACTGCTGATATTCAAACTTGCGTTCTACAATCTGGTCGATGGTCGACTTCCTCCGGTCTCTGACCGGTAAGTAGCTGGAACTGAATCCTATTAAGAATGATCTTTGCAAGCAGCTTCCCCAGCACAAATAGCAGTGTAATACCCCTATAGTTGTTGCAATCCATGCGATCACCCTTTCCTTTCCAGATTGGTACAAGTCCTTTCTTCCAGTCTGTAGGGATGATACTCGTCTCCCAGATTGAACCAAAAATTGTTAAAAATCGCTTCTAAAATGTCGCAGACCCCTGGAGCTTTCCCTTCTCTCAGCTGTTTCATGACCTTTGTGATCTCACCGACATTTGGTTCACAGTTGACTGGAGAATCAACCACAAGAACCTTGGCACTGGAGATGTCTAACATCCCAGTAGGAGGATCGGCCTTATACAACTGCTCAAAGTATTTGGCCAAACATAACAGTACAACAGAGGCATCTGTCAGGAATCAACCATAACTGCAGTGTGATGAGGTGTAGGTTTGAAAGAAGAAAGTACTTTGATTCCTCTGTGGGGTATAAGCAAAGGAGGAAACCTTTAACTTTTGGAGGGGATCCGATTAAGGGGGTGTTTATTTTTTTATTTAAAAATTCCCTATCTTGCTATGTTAAAGAAAGTAAAAAAAAAATTAAAAAAAATCCTCAATTCACCCCGTTAATCAGATCTGCTCCAAAAGTTAATCGTTTCCTCCTCGGCCCGTACCCCACCCTTCCACCAAGTTTCAAGAAAATCGGTTCAGTAATTTTTCCATAATCCTGCTAAAAGTCAAACACACAAACAGACAAACAGTACTGAAAACATAATCTTGGCGATGGTTAAAAAAAAAAAGAACATGTACAGTGCTACTATCTCAGAACAGGTGAAATTTGGTTTGTTGGCAGAGATATGCGTGCTCTGAATGCCGTTCTCATACCGAAGTCCTTTCAGGCTGTATGTTTTTCTGCATAGATATGGTAAATTCCAGCTGTTCCATTTTGTTGGCCAGTGATCTTGCATTAGCAGCCTCGTCTTTGCTTTCTCTCTCTGCGTCTCTCCTAAATTGCTTTCCGGACGAACAATAATCCATGAGACCTCGGTGATCTGACTGGTTCTGAGAGAATATTGTAGCCTCATTTCTCATTGTTAGACACAAACTATTAAACTGATATTTGATAGTGAATGTTGGCTGTATGATATCATACAGGCAGCCGTGTGCGTGATCGTCCCCTTATCTTAATGTTTGCTTATGAATCTTCTCCATATAACTAAATTAGTTAGTGGTAGCTCACCATTAGCTTTCACTCATCCATCCAAAGCGTTGATTGCTGCTTCTGTACGAGTTGATGCTTCCATGCCGTTTGCTCATCAGTGAGCCTTCTTGGCTTCAGAGCGTCCAGGATAGCAGGGTGATTAAATGCTAATAGCAGTCTTTTGGAGGAGTCCAAGGGGATTTACTCCTGAGTCAACATGCCAGACCCCATTTCCTCCTCACTCTCTGCTGCCTCTCAACACCCAACAGGATCCAAACACAGCAGATGTCCACATGGAACTTGTATAGATCAAGAAAACCTTGGAAGTGACCCTGCATGAGGCCTTAGACATACACAGTAAACCTTGCCAAGAAACGTCCAATTTACTGTGTACATTAAGTCATACGCCGGTTACAAATTGAACATACGATTAAGAAACATGTTTGGTCCTACCAGATCTGGAATCCAGTGCAGGCTGGGGATACTTGTAACACACTTCCTGTGCTTTGAACACAAAGTTTTTATGTTAGAGCTTACAACTTTGGTCACAAAATACCTACATTTGTCCACTAGCACTCATTTCAGCCTGGTTCATGGTATCCAGCATTTCATACATTTATGTCACATACACAGAGTTCTGTTCTTACAATCTGCAATAACGCTGGATCAGGTTGAAATGGAGTCAGAAGCAAGATTAAAATAAACATTCCAAAAATTATATATACACATCTTGTATATATAAACCTTTCAAGGTTTCTGCAGCCACAGCGTTCTCAGCAATTATACACTCCAGGCAACTCAAAATTTGCATATATGCTGCTTACACAACCCCATTGAAAGTGCAAAAACCCAGACTGCAAAAGGTCAGACGCTTCAAGCTCAACAGAATTTCGCCATTTTGACCATCTTTTAGGTACAGCTTCCTCATAATTGTTGACAGACAGAACAAATGATACCCATTTTACCGTTCACCAAAGTTAGAGCGCTTAATTCCCTGTACTTTTCTCACAACCTGCTTTTATCTGGCCCAAATTGTGGAGAATGCATGGCATCCATTTTGGGAAAACCCTTGTTTGTTACAGTGACATGAAAATGAGGCTCTGAGGTCATGTGGTTTTGGTTGTCAAAGGGAATTCCACAGAAACCACATGGATTTGACAGAGGACAACACAACAGATACTATTTTCACTGTTGGGCCTCAAAAGAAGAAGCGAAGGGAGAAATAACAGAAAATCATTATTGGGGGTGTCAAGGATCATTCTGTATTGAGACAGGACAGTTACAGCCTTGAGCCATTGATGATCCAAGGTAAGATTTTTTTTCATGAAAAAAAGACCAATGGCATGGTACTTCATCACTGCTAAAATTCAACAAAAAACTTTTTTTTTCACTGAAAACACAGGTCAATGGCATGTTACTTTCACTGCTTAAACCAGTTGCTCAGTTTTTGACCATTTTAAAATGACAGTATTTTCCCCTTTAATCTGTTGGTATTTTAGGGCATATACCGTCATGCAGTGACAGTTAGTCAACATGTTAGTATATCTATCTATCCATCCATCCATTTTCTATACCCGCTTACTCCAATTAAGGGTTACAGGGGGTGCTGGAGCCTATCCCAGCAATCATTGGGCAAGGCAGGGTTCACCCTGGACAGGCCACCAGTCCATCGCAGGGCCACATATAGACAGACAAACACATTCACACTCTCATTCACACCTACAGTCAATTTAGAGTCACCAGTTCACCTAAACTGCATGTCTTTGGAAGTGGGAGGAAGCTGGAGCACCAGGAGGGAATCCACGCAAACACGGGGAGAACATGCAAACTCCCCATCTCTCTCTCTGTTCATATATACAGCAGGGAAAATAAGTATTGAACGAGTCAACATTTTTCTCAGTAAATATATTTCTGATGGGGCTGTTGACATGAAATTTTCACCAGATGTTGGTAACAACCCAAGTAATCCACACATACAAAGAAATA
>OMMV01194311.1:0-13101 GCA_900302635.1 Chatrabus melanurus
AATAAAATATTAAAATTTACATTCAAATAGAGTTGTTCATTATATGTCATAACTCAATGGAGGTATTGTGATTTTTAAGGTAAATTAAAGTGATGGTTATGTTAAACACATGTTAAAGTGGAGTATCACAAACATGGGAAACTATGTCCATGTTAGAAATATATCACAGCAATAATAAACACTTAGTGTCCACAACCCACTGAAACAAATCTGTTAAACAGGTAGCAATATGTACATGTAGCAGATATTAATAGTAGATTCATGAAATCCAATCATACTGACAAATGTTGGTTCGGCGAAGGTTTGCGCTCTACCGAGTGCCCGTTCTAGTTCTTTCATTTGTCCAACCACAGCCAATAAGCAGGTGAGCACAGGCATCGCTAGCACGAAGCTGTGGTAACTGTTTCAAATTCCTGTGTCCACGCCACAGCTCTCCCGTTGAGATTGCGAGCAGCGCCGCCACTTTTTTATTGATACTGTTTCGCCACTTCCTGTCCGAGCCTTCGTGGTCACACTCTTCCAAAATCGGATAAACTTGTGCGGCTTTCTCGTAGACAAATGTAGAAAGAAAACATAGTTTCCAGGCGCTGCGAAGCGAAACAGTTCACTGTATGAAAGTGACCGGAAATTCGACTGTCTGTCAAAAACTCCGGATGTTGACAACGTTGATGTTTGCCTATATGCGATAGGGTCTATTCCTCATACAAGATGGTGGATGAAAATTCACAGAAATGAGTTTAATGACCGCGCTAGTCTTTTTTTTTCATCTCTGTGATATGGACCAACATCTCTGAGAAAGGTTTCTAGCACATTGTTGAATCTATACCGCGACGTATTAAGACAATTTTGAAGGCAAAAGTGTGTCCAACCTGGTACTAGCAGGGTGTACCTAATGGAATGATTGTCCATAATTAGCTCAAACAATAACCATGACTAACAATAACAATTTCTGTTATGATGCCTTGAAGCTAGATCATTAATATGACACACTTTATCCTATAGGCTATGGTGCATATATAGCAGGATAAAGTAGGAATTATATTTGTACCAACATTTGCTGATGTGGCTCTAACACAGCTTTTGCTGCTCAAGAAAAAAGTTACCATCAATAAATTTTGAACAACTGGTGATAAAAAATACAATGAATTGGCCAGAATCAACTGCCCTCCACACAGTAAACAAGCATAAGAAAGAACGGGAAACTTGTGAAGGTACTACGCTGGCATTTTGAGAAAGGCTGGAGAAAATGAAAGTCAACACGACTTGTCATCCTCAATAAACGCAGATAGTCCATCTTACACCTTGATGCTGCTGTTCTTCATGAGAGAGGAGATGTAGCACGCTGGCCGCCATCGGATTCAATGCATCTGATGCCCACTGCATTTAGAGAACCATTCAATTTTTCATGTGGTGAAAATGTAGAATTCTCTGCACTTTCTCAATGCTTGGTTTGAGCGGTTGAGTGGTTTCTCCTCCTGATGTTGAACCTACTGTCAGGATATAAGCATTGTAGGATTAAAATTTGTGCATTTCTGATAATAATGCTGTAATTGCTGCATCATGCACATATATATTAAAAAAAGATCTTAATCACTTCCAATCAGTGAATTATATGCACATTTTATATTGATTTTAAAAGTTGTGGCATTGGACTCAGCCATCAGAAGTGTATCTGTATGGAGTCATGAGGTCCCTGGACAGAACTGTTTGACAATGCTGATACTTTTACAAGAGGACAAAGGTCCAAGTCTTTAGGGTCCTAATGCTTCCAGTGTTACTGTATGGTTGAGAGACCTGGGAAATAACCAGGGACCGAAGGCAACAGCTGGATCTCTTTGCTACTAGATCTCTTCAGAGGATCCTTGGGTACTGTTGGGATGACTTTCTGTCAAACAAATGGTTACTTGGGGAGACTCAGATGAGACATACCGCTTTGCATTGTGAGGGAACGTCGGCTACGACATTTTGGACACGTGGCGCGCGTCTCTTTGCAAGATCCAGCATGCAGGTGCCTCAGTATTGAAGACCGCAATAACTCTGCTTGGCCAAGGCGATGTCTGCGTTTCACCTGGTTGCAGCAGATAAAGTCAGGTATACAAGTATTTGGACAGTGAAAAATAGCGAAAAAATTGTGCCATGGGGATCTGACTGCAGATGGCTATTTTTGGGAGGTGGGGATAGGCCAGTTTCTGCCGAGATGGTTGCCATCCAGGACCCAGGGAGGTTCCACAGTGTGGTGTATGCTGCGGCACACAGCACCCATACATACTTCAGACCTGACATGACCTGCATTGGATTGGTATGGTGCATCGCTACCTTTATCAAAAAGAAACAGATCGAATGGAAGACAGATATGTAATTTCAATTGTGTTTGTTTAAATGTAATGTTACTGCAATCATGTTCCTATTTATTACTGTAGCACATAATGAATATGAATTATATCTATGATGTCTTCATTGAGTCTTTACTTATCCTGAGGCGTCAGTTAATTGATTTACTGTCTCTCTCCATATCGCCACAAAGGGTTCTAATTCTTGTAATATGAATATAAGCCTACTTTCAGCTTCTCCCAATTTCAACTTGGGGTCACCACAGCAGATCTGCATGTAGATTTGGCACAAGTTTTACGCCGGATGCCCTTCCTGACGCAACTCTACATTACATGGCGAATGGACAGGGGTGGGGTTCGAAACAGGAACCTTCTGCATTGAAGGCGGTCGGACTAACCGCTAGGCCACCACCCCTGCCCGCTCTTGTAAAAATAAAGCGGCTGTCAACAGGAGCACTTTGCACTGCGTGGAGGGTATACTACTGCCAAAGTGGAGAAGTGGATTGACAACTGACAATAACCTCAGAAAATCTACAGACGCTTTATTAAAGGTGTGGAGATACTTTAAAGTTAAATGTGACCATGAGGCATGATGAGAGAGATAGCAATAAAATGACCATTTTGATCCATATTAACTGAAGTTGTCTTCTTGTACAAAGACTTAAGAGCAATTATTTTATGTTGAGAACGGCTGATTAACGATTGTTGAACCAAATCAACAAATCTGATAATATCACATGAGTGAAACACAGTCCATCTCATAGCTGCACAAGTGATTTAAGGCTGTTTAAGAGTTTGAAGTAATAGTTAGTTGCAGTACAAAAGTTCTGTGAATACTCTTGCAGCTTTTTGATGAGATGGTCATGACCAGAGAACTGCCACCATGCAGGGTAGAAGATGAACGGAGGTGGTCAGCTCCGCCGAGGAGGTTATGTTTTCATTACTATTTGTAGGTTTGTCTCACTGACTTTCAGCAGAATCACGCAAAAACTACCAGTCCAATTTTCATGAAGCTTGGCAGAGGTGTGGGGTACAGGATAGTGAAGAAACTTAAATTTTAGGCATGATTACGGATGAACAGATGGATCCAGGACCACCCCCCACCACCCACGCTCTTTCTTTAACATTGCAAGATTGGGCTGTTTTTTTTTTTTAAATTTTCATTAATTTCTCAGGAAATATCTTTTTGACAAAATATATAGGAATGTTTATGATTTAATGTGGATCTACTTAAAATTTTTGATCCAGCGGAGAAAAATATGTTTTTGCAGTGGTGTGGTCTTAACCCTTTATCGGGCAAAAAACTATATTTAAGCCCCCCACACATGATCAGTGGTAAAAACGCTTTACGCCTGCTCTGCCCTTGTTTTCCTATGGGGAGAGCGGTGGCGCCCAACTAAACAGCAGCGCTACCCTTGGTGTGGCGCACTGCCTGAAAAGAGCGCTGCGCTCAAAGTTTAAATTTTTTTAAACTTTGACCCCCGCTTGCCGCTGTCCTTTCAAAGTGCAACCAATCAGATACCACCTGTGTGTGAGATGTAGCCAGGAGCAACATACAGACGAGCTTGAACTAGTTATGGAAGAAAAACTCATTTGTCTTTCAGAGTTCCCCGAACTTTATAACACAACATTAAAATCATACCACAGTCTCGGAAGGAAGAGTATTGCGTGGCTAAATGTCAGCTGTCAGATGGCACTTTGCCACCGCTTGTGACTGCGCCTGATGCTGCGCCCTACCGAGCGGTGAGCAAAGAGCGAAGAGCAAGTTTCTTGTCATCTGAAGGCAGCTTCAGGTCACTTCCGTAAACATCCAAAACGCCTTCCCCATGCCTCTCTGTGAGGTTGTGGAGCCATGTGGATTTCTCCCAGCCAATCAGCGAAGATCAGTCTATCTCACGGATAATGACATCATGGCATCTGACCAAATCAGCAGTGGCCTGGACCAACAAGGAACCATATATGGTAATTTCACTGACCTTGATTTGCAACATAAAAATGAAAAATTTTGAAAAAAGTCACAAATGTAAAAAAAGTCTTGGAATATCCCCCAATAAGTCTCTAGGGTTGAAATTTTGAATTTCTGAATATTTAAATGAGTGCCCTATAAATGGTTAATTCAATCTCTATAAGGTAGGAAATAGAGGCAGCACTCTTGCCTCACAGCAAGAAGGTCTGGGGTTCGATTCCATCCATGCTCAGTTCCTTTCTCCCCGTGTCTGCATGGGTTTCCTCCAGGCACAATCAAAACATGCTTAGGGTCTGCTCCTTTCTCTGCCTTTGACCAAGTCAGTGTGTCTACCCACTGCTCCTAGCGTTGGATTGTGTCTACCTGTAATTAGGATGGGTTAAATGCAGAGGACAAATTTCATTGTATGTATCCATGTATTTACAATGACAGTAAAGCCCCATTTTTCTGAAAAACAACCAAACAAATAGGTCTAGAAATGCATATGATAGAAGAGAAAGCTGTTGGTCTTGTCAGAGGAACCATCCAGTCATGAACTGGAAGCAGCTGGAACACCAGTGTCACTGTCTACGCTAAAGCGCCACAGACTGAGCGCTGATACCTTCAACCTTGATGAAAATTTGCAGCTGTCAGATGAAGATTGTGTTGTTTGTCCACATTGACCAGAGCTATGTTTGGAGTAAAGTTGAGGCATTATGCCCCAACTGAATGGGTTTGCGAATGTCCTGAATCAAGACAAAGATCCAGGCTTTCAATGACTTCCTGGACTCAGCCGTCAGAGGTGTATTCCTGTGCGGTTAAAGTGTTGAATTTGTAGAGACATTCATTTATCTCAGCAGTGACATTCATGTCTCTGGGTCCTCGACCTTTGAGGCCGAGACATGCCTGGGAGGAGCTTATGAGGTCACTGGACAGACATGTTTGGCGATGTCGATCTCTTTGCAGGAGAACAAAGGTTCAAGTCTTTAGGGTCCCGGTGTTTCCTGTCTTACTGTATGGTTGTGAGACTTGGAAGCTAACCAGTGACCTAAGATGACGACTGGATGTCTTTGGTACTAGCTCTCTTCGGAGAATCCCTGGGTACGGCTGGAATGACTTTGTGTCAAATTAACATTTAATTAGGGAGACTCAGAGGACAAGTGTCACATTGGGATGGCACGTCATCTGTGACATTTTGGCCATGCGGTGCATTTCTTTGGGCATGATCCAGCACACAGGTGCCTCAGTGTCAAAGAACCTAGCAGCTAGAGAAGGCTTAGGGGACGCCAGGTTTCACCTGGCTGTGGCAGATAGATGGTTTCTTTTGAGAGGTGGATAAAAGAAGTGTAATTTCTTCATGTACGAACCTTTTTTTGTATGCATTTTATGTTGCAGAAGGATAGACTGACTAATTCACAAAATATTAGCCTGGTATTTGTATGGTATTTGAGTAGCACAAAAGAATCACATCTGGGGTCCGATCAGACCCCACATGGTAGGATGAGGGTTAAAACCCAGATGTAAATGGATACCTGCCTTGGCTTGGGGAGTAACCTGCAATGGACTGGCATCCCATCCAGGGGAGTACGTGGACTCTCATCTGTTTCTTTCAACAGTAGGATTTACTATACTGCAGTATTTATGTGTTACAGATCTATGCTGTACAATTATTCTGCCCCAGAAAAAGAACAGGTCAAAGAAATCATTGAAAGCCCAAGACTCCCATGACATGGATATCCATGATGAGTGCATGTAAACTTATGCAAAAGTGCATTACAATGAATGGAACCCACTGCGGTTCCATGAAGTACTTAGTTACATTTCTTTAAGAATGAGCGAAACTAGTAGCAGTGCGTAAAGCCCTGCAGGTGGGATGTCCTAGGGTGGAAGAAACATGAACCAACCTTTTTTCACAGAAACAAAACAATCCTTTTTTATTACTTAGTCAATATACAATAACTTTCAAATGAGCCAAACATCAAGTGTCTATCATAAGTAGTTCCTGAGATATTCAAAAAAAAGTTTCCCTTGCAACCATTCTTTACCTTAGCAACCATGTCAACATGGCATAAAAGCACTTCCAAAGACCTTTCATAAGAGCCAAACATCAAGTCTCTATCTTAAGTAGAAGCTGAGATATTCAAGAAATAATTTTTCCATAGCAACATGATTACCATTGCAACCAAATTGACATTTCATGATAGCCCTTCCAAAGACCTTTCATATGAGCCAACCATCAAGTGTATATCATAAGTAGTTGCTGAGATATGACCCAAGTACAGAAAGATCACTTGGCGGGACATCATAACAAACAGACAGACAGACAGACACATGGTCGGGCCCCCGGTGGAGCACCACTAACTAGGTTGTCTGTCCATTACATGGGACATCCCACAATTAACTTGTAAGTTGTTATAATACAACCTGGGAATGGAAACAGACTTCAGTGTTAAACCATCGTCTCAATCAGCACAATACTGATTCTGTATCTCAATTAGTCTGTCATCGTGCACGAGTGTGTGTGTGTGTGTGTGTGTCATAGTTTGGAGAGTGTTTCCCTACAGGCAGCGAGGTGTTTTGTTTTGCATACAATTCCTGTGACAAATCTTACAGCAGCTCGCCCGATTGATTGTGAAGATTACGAGGCCGAAAAGGATTTACAATAAGCGCCTGGAAACATTTTGCTTTGAGCACAGTCGGCTCGTATCTATTGATGATCATCAAAGTAGTTTTGAGTTGTTCTTTTTCAAGCCCCGTCGATGTGCTTTCCAGCCTGGGGTGAAGTTCGTATTTCATGTAATTAGAACACGCATAAGCGCCTTATTCCACCTGGTTGCTGCAGAAACGAGCAGCACGCTGCAATCGTGGGCGCACGCGGGTTAATATGCTAAATGCAACATGCAGCCACTGGCCATAGCTGTGCACGAAGAACAAAGAGCGTGATGATTCAAGTATTGATTTTGCAGTAAGTACACACTCAGAGGGAGGATTCAAACAAAAGGTCAAGAAAAATGAGAAGGAATTTTCTTATTATAATCCTGACATTCCCCATTATGGTCAGAGTCATGAACTGAATCTTTAGTCACCACGAGTCCCGAGAGAGTCATATAACACTTTGAGTTCATGAGTGCTTGTTCAAGGACACTCAGCTCTGCTTACTGGTGAAGTGACACACTATCACAAAAGATATAAGATTATACTTACGGAGCAAAACCTCCGACACGACACTAAATATATGAGGTAGGGCTTTTGATACATTCAATTTAAACAGTCATTACTGATCAATTTGGCCTGATAGTATTTTATTTTACTGGCCCTGGAAGTATGAATATCCAGTTAATTGTACTGTTTTTTTTTTTTCCATTTTACTTAAATTGAGCATACAGTTCAATTGATCAGACCCCTTCCGTCCTACGACTGTGAATGCTGCACAAACCAGAGGATGTCAAAACAAGCGTCTTTTAAAACGGTCTTCAAGAAACCGGTTTGTGAAACTGACTGATTTTGATACGATAACCAATGGCGCTGTTCATTAGATTTCGTACCAAAATATATATTCAACATTTAAGAACACCGCATCCAATAAGGAGTGCACATTTTGCTCAGACCGCAGAAGGTTTTTCGACGCCGCAGATGGGAACACAAGGTGAGGAAATCTTTGAGACGTGAAGATATGAAGCAGAAAGCAGTGCAATTGTAAAAAAGCTTCTCGGCGCTTACGAAGAGAGACTGCTCTTTGGAATATAACGACGGGAACAGGCTCTTCACTTCAGGATAATGACCGTAATTATAGAGCTTTTTCCTCAATCACCTTTCAAGCTCAGCATGGGATCCCACAATCTAACGTGGATCAATTTTTCATAGCGATTTGAGAGAACTTGGCTCTTGCCGCTTGGAAACTGACATCTGAGGAACAGGATACATAGCTAAACCAAATAAACACCATCCGCGAGCACAAACAACAGGAGGGCTGAGCCCCGCGTGTGCTGAGGGTTTCTGACACAGTTTCCATGAAGAGATGGTTTCCGTGCTAACCGCTATGTGCCGTGGCAGCAGCTTTATCCATGACACCTTCGACTCTTTCCCCCACTCCGTTATCTCTCAACAAGTTGTCAAATTACCCCGGGAAAGAGTGTCTTTACAGGTGCCTCGACAGTACTGCTACTAAGACTACTACAGTACTAGTAGGGGGGGGTAATACAGGTCAATACACTGTAAAATAACCCAACTGTTTCTAGTATTCCTACTGATGTCAGAGGTAAACTATGAAGTTGCGTCAGGATATCTCCAGTCGATCTACCACATACTGCAACGCAAGAAGGAAATCAGGAATAGCTTTTAAAAGTCCCACAGCAAAGCAACAAGCTTTCACGACTCAACATTCAGCCATCAATACATCATAGAGGAGCTAGATACGCGGTGTACGTGAGACTCAGACAGGAGCACTTTGGTCTTACTGTTCAGGCACTTTGGATTATCCCAAAACTTTGCCATAATTTAACCCTTTATGACCGTTTTGTTTTTAGTTTGTTTGTTTTTATTTTTGTTATTTTAGCAATTAAATGACATACCCCAAAAGTAAAGACTTATTACTCCTGAACATTTGAAAAAGGAGTCACTTACTTTGTACCAATGAACAGAAAACTTAAAAATTACACAGAAAGGAGCTGGCATCAAGGTTAGACATTCTCAGGTTCAACAATGTTGATTAAAAAAACTGAAATATTTAAGCGAAGAGAGAATTTTATTTCAAGTAATTTCAATGGTTATTTCAGGAATGCAACGAGCCAGCTTTACTTTTTGCAATGTTGCTAAATAAGTAAAGTCTAAGTGCAGAAAGATGAACCTGAATGAAATTTCTGGAATTTGGCGACGAGGTTCCTGTTTTGTGGCAAAACTAATTTTTGGACATACACACACACACACACACACACACATAAATGCAAATACATTGCAAAATCAAACAAATTGAAAGAACTTTACCTTTTCCATTCCACACAGCTGTTTGTCTCACAGAGGGACACGTCATTTTATGCATATTTTGCGCCCGGCAATCTCTACTTATTGCCACGGCTAAACAAAAGCCGTTCGTGCCATCGTCCCATCAATAAAATCCTTTTGCGTCCTATATACGTCCCGAGGCCCATTGGTGCCGATGCTTATACCCTGATTATGTAGTGTGATGGAGATGAGAGTCTACAACTTACTTCCCCCATCCAACAACACTCACAAGCAACATTTAGGGTCCGTCCAACTGGTTCCACAGAAAGTTAGAGGGGCGGGTTGCTTCAATCCTGGGGGGCACACTCGTTTCACAGGTATTTGGCGCCACCTACTGTTGTGTATTTATTGACATGTAAAAATCTAGACCCTGAATATAAGACGACTTCTTTTTTTTCCAGATGAGTTTCAAAAAAAAAGAAAGACCCCACTATCTTTTATTTGTAACAATCAGTAATTGTGGGATGTCCCATGAAATGGACAGACCACCTAGTGGTACTCCACTGGGAGCTGGACCCCATGTCTGTCTGTCTGTCTGTCTGTCTGTTATGATGTCCCGCCAAGTGACATTTCTGTCATATCTCAGCAACCACTTAAGATAGAGACTTGATGTTAAGTTCATATGAAAGGTCATTGGAAGAGCTTTCATGATTTGTTAATTTGGTTGCTATGGTAACCATGGTTGCTTGGGAAAAAAAATTCTTGCATATCTCAGTAACTACTTATGATAGAGACTTGATGTTAAGTTCATATGAAAGGTCATTGGAAGGGCTTTCATGATTTGTTAATTTTGTTGCTATGGTAACCAAGGTTGCTCAGGAAAAAATCTTTTTTGACTATCTCAGTAACTACTTATGATAGAGAGTTGATGTTTGCTCATATGAAAGGCCTTTGGAAGGTCTTCTGGGCAATGTTGATTTGGTTGCTAGGGTAAACAATGGTTGCTAGGGAAACATTCTTTTTGAATATCTCAGGAGCTACTTATGACAGACAGTTGATGTTTAGCTCATATGAAAGTTATTTTATATTGACTAAGTAATAAAAAAGGATTGTTTTGTTTCTGTAAAAAAAAAAAAAAGAAGGTTGATTCATGATTCTTCCACCCTGGGACATCCCACCTGCAGGGCTTTACGCACTGCTTCTAGTTTTATAATGATCTTGCTTATCACAAAGACATGACGGGGATAAAAGTCATCTGAATGCCGGTGTTGGTTGTCTGAAGAATGCACTCTCCAACTGCACCTTTATAGTTTGGCTGATACAGGTGGAGTTAATCCTTTTTAATTAAACCATCCACTAAGGGGCGATAGAAAGATTTAAGCTTCACTTTAGGTTCGCTTCTGTGGGTTCCATCTTGAGGCTATTTAACTGATAGGAAATTTTGTGTACATCTGGCTACAAATCTGATGCTCTATATAAATTTGGGCACTGGTGATGTTAATTAAGTTGCCGTATTGTAATAAAATGCAATGGTGTTGTTGTAATGTCAGGCATTGACTGCAACTCTCTGCATAGTTTTATTCCAAAAACCTGCTTTATTAGATCAGTGCACACAATGATTGTCATTTGATTTGACATTGTTCTTTGTACTATGTATAGTGTTGGCATGTGGGAAGAGTCATGAAGCCAGAGGCTAACAGCCGAGCCGGTCAAAGTCAAAGTCGCGTCCGCCCTTCACGTGCACCCCAGACACCCGCGTCAGCAGGCCCACAGTATTTTCAGCCACTGACTTTCATCACGCGCGACTTCTCTGAATGTTTCCGGCCTGAATACATCCCTCACAGAAAAGGATTTTACATCCTGTGTTTCACACATTTATTAAACGTAACAGAAGCTGTGATCTGCACGCTCATCGTTCCCTCCCTGTTTTTGCTGGAGAAGCAGATTTTAGCCCATAAATTTGAGTCTATATACAGTAATGTGCGTACGGTGCGTGAAAAAAGGAGGCTTTGCTCCTACAGGGACCTGCTTTTTGTCAGGCTCACTAATGGGACGTGGTCCACAGCGCCACCTGTTCCCATGAATTTCCCCGCATGGATCACGTGATGGCAGCGGTATGAGAGGCAGCAGCGATTATTTCTGATTCCATGCATGTTATTCCAGCAGCCATTTAAAAATCAGCCCATCGCTGCTGCCTGTGGGGGAGGAAGCAAGAAGCAAGAAACGACAAAAGGCTTCGAGGACAACAAGCGAGCAAAAGAGGCCTGACAGCCCGACTTGTGCTTTTGGAGAGGATGCGGCAGCGTCAAGTGTGATTATTACTTCTTTCTCTTTTTTTTTTTTACCTCAACAGAGTGACAGTGTGGAAAATCCCTCTGGGTTTTCCATTCCAGAAGTCCGTCTCTGCACATAATCTATAAACGGAGTTTGACAAGTTATTATTCGAGACAATAAATTGGATCGGAACTCAGAGGCTGAGTCCAGCCTGCAGTGCGTCGGGTCCATACACACTTGTTCATTTAAGATATCGATCATTTTTATTTCAACGCTGAGCTCCACTTATCTTTGAAAATACACTGCACATTCATGGCAGCGAACACGGTTCGCCGCAAATCCATCTTGATAATTGTCATAAGCGGAGTGGAGTGTGGACGGAGTGAAATATGGTCATGCACCGCTGAACATGTATTAAAAGAAAATTTTGCTTCATTGGTATTCACACTCTCCAAGTACTGCAGATCATATAAAGTGAAAATGTAGCTCTTTTGAGCAATGACATCACAGACGGTGGTGACAAGGAGGATATACTGTACAGGATGGAATCAAATTCAAATGTTTTTTCGCCCCCGGTTTGCATTCACCGCCCCGTCCAAAGCAAGAAGTTTGATGTGTGTCTCTGTCTGCGTACCTGCCTGCCTGCATCAGCACTGCTGTTGTAAGCATCACATCTACTCCAGCAATTACCTTTCTTGGTATTTTTTACCTCTCCTACTGTTGCTGCAGCTTGATAAGCAACAAGAGAATTGGTGTAAACTTCGCGGACGATATGGCTTGTAAATTTATAAAATTTTGCCCTATCGAAGTATAAACATGTCCACAAATAGACCAGTAAAATTTTAAATAAGTTTTAAGACAATACAGGATATTACAAATATAAATGCTATAATAATTGTTCCCTCGTAATGACATCATCTACGTAAGTATAAGCTGTTGTAAAAACAGACAATACGGGCGGGACCCCTCTATGTAATTGTTAATTAACTATCCTGATAGTGGCTGCTGTATCCAGCTAGCTACCCTGGCACAGGGATAGTATAGTGAGGAGACGGAGTGATAATGTGAATATAGTGCAGCAGACAACCAAAACAATTGTGCATTTTATGATAAAAGCATGAAATTTCTACCACAGTTAGTACATACCATAAGGTTTATTTTCAGATATTGGGCCAAGTTGGATTTGACCTCTGAGGACCATGAGAGGTCAATGAAGGATTACACAGGGGTCAAAATATAAAAATCCTCCAATCAACACTGCCAAAATTTTATTTTCGAATTATTATTTTTTTTTTGAAAAAACAATTCCCTCCTTCTTGTTCAACACAAGCATCGTCACTTCCCAGTTACTCAAACACTTACTTTTACTGCAAAAATGACACTTTAACACTTTTATATCATGCACATTAAATCTATTCATGTTGTCAATAGTGATTTTTTAAATTTTAATGATTATGATTCTGCTTATAGTGAGGCGGCACGGCTCAAAATTTCAAGACAATCGTTCAGTTTGTGATAAAAGCATACAATTTCTACCGCAGTTAATACATACCATAAGGTTTATTTTCAGATATTGGGCCAAGTTGGATTTGACCTCTGAGGACCATGAGA
>OMMV01194313.1:0-11481 GCA_900302635.1 Chatrabus melanurus
AAGGAACCCTCATAACTACAGGCGGAATGCCGAAGCAACCCTCATAACTACAGCCGGAATGCCGAGGGAACCCTCGTAACTACAGCCGGAATGCCGAGGGAACCCTCATAACTACAGCCGGAATGCCGAAGCAACCCTCATAACTACAGCCGGAACGCTGAGAGAACCCTCGTAACTACAGCCGGAATGCCAAGGGAACATTCATAACTACAGCCGGAACGCCGAGGGAACACTCATAACTACAGCCGGAACGCCGAGGGAACCCTCATGGTGATGGTGTAACAGGTGGTGAAGAAGGATGCCGGTGGTTTAGCAGGACTCGATGGTCACAAAGTCACACCCACTTTCCAAAGATCAAATTAATTCCTGACATCCCGTCGTTCAGAATTATTCCGCTTTCACTCCGACATGAGGGCGTTTTAACGTGTGTTTAACTGTATCGTTAGGAATCTTCCCATCAGCCTTTGAAGCAGATGAATCAAGTCGCGACAAAAGTGGGCAGTAAATTGTGACCCTTCAGTGACAGCGTGGTTAAAACGTGTTGTTTAATGAGTTTAACGCCGCACCTCGGCGAAGCTTTTCCATCACTCTGCTCAGCGCTAATTAACACACGGATTCATGCGTGTGTGTGGATCCTTTATTCGGCTGTAATTAACATCACCTGAAGGGCCTTAAACAAGTTAACGTTGGATTAATGTGCACAATCCAAACGCTTTCCCACGTTGTTTGTGCTGCTTTGTCACATCCAGCGTTAATTTGACTCCAAACAGAGTGATGTCATCAGTCAGAGAAGTCAACAGGATGTTCAGATTTAATTCTGTGATTACAATTAACTCAGTGTGAAACAGGACAAGTGGAATTTTCTAAAACTGTTGTTGGTTTCAGATAATGGGGAAGCTTCTTCCGGAAAAAAAAAGAAATAAAAATTTCCACCACCTTCGTTCCTTCGGTCAATATTAAATATTAAGTCATGGTTTCTCATAATTAAGAGACATTAAATCCTAATTATAAGAGATATTGGGTCCAATCTTCCACCCAGCGCCGCACGCGGTGCGCCGTATGGCGTGCGCCGCTCGTGTCTTTGCAGCTGTCATTTTCACGCCCACTGCCGTTCTTTAAATAACAGGCACGTGTGCTCATTTGTGCACCGATGGGTGTGTTGGCCTTAAACTGAGATGTGGTCAGGCACCGTGTTGGTGCACGGTTACCGTGAGGCAGCAGAAAGTAATCACACCGTAGACCCCCAGAAACCTGGTCTAAAGTCCAGGTGGTCTTTTCACAGTGCAGTGTTCAGATATATGCCTCAGATCAGTGGCTTCAGGAAGTGTGTCGACTGCATCAAACTACAATAAAACCAAACGGAACTCCCTCCAGCTCCTCCCCTAAGTGACTGGCAGCCACGAAACCTGACAGATATCAATGGTGCGTCCCGTTTTGTCAGATTTTGCTTTTTCACCAGTGAAACCTGATGGAAATGTGCAGGACTTCTTACTTGACCATCCTCCTGGTTTTTGGAGCTTAATTTGCTTTATTAGTGTCACTGTTAGGAGTTTTGTGTTGGGCCTGATCACCCCAAATTGTGAGAGTGTGGCATCCATGTTGGGAAAGCCCCGTTTGTCACGTGATCAGGGATTCCCTATTGACAACCAAAACAAACCCAACTGTAGCTGTCATCATTCTCTCATTGATTGATCAGTTTACCTGAGGACAGAGTGTCAAAAAAAAACATTTTTTCGGCCTCCATAATTTTTTTTGGTGGTTGCTATTTTCAGCCTCCGCTCCACTTCGTCATTTGAAATCATCACTCAGCGACCTCATGAAAAAAGATTTAGACACAAACTTGGGAAATATATAAATATAAATATTTAAGGGGGGCCAAAAACGGTATAATCGGCTTACAAAAATAAAAATATTTTCATTATTAATTATTATTATTATTATTATTATTAACATTATTGTTATTATGTGCAAAAAAGTAAAATGTCTTCAAAAGTGGATCTTTACTCTGAGGGGGTTGGGGGGGGCGTTCCCACCCCTCACCCCTCTGTCTACGCGCCTGCACAGTCTCTGAGCAGGAAGAAAACACACGGAAAAACTCATTTATTTATGTGGAAAGCGCTGTGGTAAGAAGTTTACATCACATATGCCCAGAGGTGGAAAACTCCGGCTTCAGAAAGCAAAAGTCCCACCATGCATTGCTTCAACCTGTGTACCAAAAACAGGTGATTTCACCACTTAGCTCATCTACCTGCATGAGGAGTTGAACTAATTAGAATCAGCTGGTTTCGTGGGAGGATGGAACAAATATGTGGTAGGACTTTTACTTTCTGAAGCTGGAGCTTTCCAAGTCTGCATACGGCATATATCAGAAACACAGCTGGTGGATATTTGAAGGAAGGAGAGTGAATTTTTGTTTTTTTAAACTTTCACCGCGGGTGCGCGTTGGCACCGAAACAGCCAGACTGAAACGGGCCGTTGATGTTCTGCGTTAATAAATAGACTTGCTGCGTATTTAATGTGAAGCAGTGTGTTAATGTTCTTTTTAAACACATGCTGTGCTGTAGAGCGCAGTGAGTCCTGCACACCGCCACAGTAGACGTGCACGGATTTAATGAATCAGGTTTCATTTAGCCAGTGAACACGGGCCATTCTTGAGCTTTGATACAAGAATCGGCTGCTGTCTGATCATCGCGCAGCGAAATCGGCCGCCGAGTGCAAGAATCAGCCGCATTTATGACAAACGGGTCGCGATCGGCCTCCGTACGAGACGTACGAGACTTTTTAACGCTATGCCCGAGAACTTCAGAAGAGCAAGAGAAGAAGAAAAGGACGGGGAGGGGAGGGTTTGTCCAACTAGAATTCATGTTTTGAAGCAGCTGTGACTGAGTGTAAAAAAGGACATAAGCTGAGTCTTTTGTTTATCTTATGTCTTTACAAATATTAAACCGACAGTCCGATTTTATGATGAATATCACATTTTGAAGATGTTGATGACGATAATGCAAAAAGTGGTTGGTCTTAACCTTGATGAGCCAGTTTGATACTGGCTGCTCAAGAACAGGATCACCAGAAGGCCTTTACATCGATGTGAAAGAAGCTGTGACCTGCAAGGCAGTGGAGAAATAAATCTGATATTATGTAGATTCATGTATGTGTCAGAATATTTATTCCTTTCTTACAGATCATTAAAATTAGGCAACGCACTAGTTATTATAAGTAAGTAAAAGTAAACACTAAAGGAAAAATATAAAACTTTAATCATTCTGATTTGAACCATATTTTTACACTGGTTTTCTTCCTGCAAAGACGAGGCTGGCCACAGGATGGTGCAGGATCAGGATCAGGAGGTCAGAGGCGCTGCAGGAGGCGCTGCAGGAGGCGCTGCAATGCTTCACCTCAGGGAGCTCCGGTGGATGATTGCTGCTCTTACACTTTGAGGCTTTGCAGCAGGAAACCTTTCCTGACCAGAAAACTTCTCACTTCTGTGCTGCTGATGGTTTGTTTCTTAAAGGATGTGACACGTGTCACTCCGATTGGTTTATTTCCTGTTATGCCAAAAACACTCCCATGAATAAATGACACCCCTTTGTACCCTGAGCCTCACTCTGTGCTCAGTTTATACAGCGTACAAATAGGCCACGCCTCACGCGCTTTAGACCGTAGGCTATAGATCGTCAAAATAAGTCCGATTTGCCAGATTGAATGTAAAAATGATGAGATAGTAAATCCTAATTCAGAACGATGAGGCAGGAAATGAGAAGATGCTTTGTCATAATTATGAGAACTGGTGGAAATGAGTTCCTGTAGGATGGTGGTGAGGACAGGAAGTAGGCGGGGCTCTCTTGTACACCTGCTTTGACACGTTGTATTTGCTGGAGTTTGGCTGAATCATGCGTCTGAAAATGGACACATGGACACAATGGGAGCAGCAGCGTTGTTAATTCTGCGGGGACAGATTGGCAGCTCCACTCTTCTTCCCCGGCGCTGTGACTCATCAGGTCCAAAAATAAAGATACTGGTGAAGTTTGGGAGGAACAGCATTGTGTTCCTACGTAGAATACAGACATCATGCTTCTCTCCCCGGATCCCCGCCCCGTTCCTTTCCCCCTTTTTGTTTGGGATTTCTTCTGAAGTTGGCACACTTCAAAGCCGGCGGATTGACAGCGCTGCCGACTGAACGATCCGATTCATCTGCCTGGTGGAATTATGCAGACATCTCTCTTGAGCACCACTTCAGAACCTTGCTCTCTTTACTTTAAATATCTGGCCTCTGCATGACACTGTGCAACATGCTGAAAAAATGTCTGCCAAAGAGAAGGGGAAAGAAAAACTCTTGAAAGGAGAAAAACGAGGTAGTTTAGCACAAACCAACGGCACATCAGTGAGAGCGCTTAAAAACAAGCACACCACTGAACGTGGGACACTGCAGAAAAATAAAACAGATGCTTAGACCACGTTTCCTCACGTCCCTGGACAGAAGAGACAAACCTGAGTTAAGGCGCTGATAATTTATCCCACAGAACCAGAACCAGGGTAAGAATTCTGCTGCCAGCTTTCAACACTGAGCTCAGAGCACAGATGGACGAGTCCTTCCTGAAGGAGCATGTGCGGGGCATGTGACCTCTGACACGTCATCAGGCTTCCTGCTCCTGCTGGCTCATCCATCATAGCTGTCATCATCCAATCAGCACTAATCTTACAAACGAAGCTGCCAGAGCGCTGAACAGAGGTGCAGTATAACACCACCCAACAGTCCTCACTTTCTGCTCCACTCTGCAAACGTGGACAAAGTGTTCCGTTTTCCTCATCCTAATGCTCGTCTTTGATCATTCTGAGCCTGATTTACTAAAGGTTTGCGTGAATAAAAACCATATCACCCACAAACAAATGATCTACTGATCTACTAATGGTGCACGCTGAGGATTGTGTCGTTCAAATGAGCAAAGTAACAAATATTGTCCATTTAATTCATTTTTCTTAATGAATATGCACTTTAGGGCGTGTCTACCCGCTGTGCAAAATACTGTGAGGAGAACATGCAAATAAGTGAATTTAGCACACGTAATGTGATTTATCAAGCCAGAAAGAGATTTCAGGTCCCTGTGATTGTGTTTGGATTTTGCACGTTTGGAAGCAGCGTGCGAACAGACACACATAAATCTGGTTCAAAGTCACTCCCCGTGAGCTGTTTGGAGTATGCATTTCTTTATTTTCATTCAATAATCTTCTTTAACACAGAAACTAGGGGTGGGCAGATCGATCCAAATATCAATAGCATCGATTCAAATGTTGGTATTGGTATCGGATTGATAGTAGCGTGATGGGATCGATACTTTAGTTTCTCCTTCTCTCCTCTACATTCAGTACATTGCTCCCGTTTCATCAAAAAGTTCTGTGCAAACAGCGCTCCTTTTTCCTCTCTTTGCATGCACACTTAGCTCCTCCCCCCTGCTCTGCTGTGTGTTGTCGTCGTGCGGTCACGTGACTCAGTGGCGCTGTGAGCACACAGACGGGCTGCAGTGAGCGGAGAGAGAAAACGGAGCGCTGTGCTGACAGATTTCACGCCTTTAAATGGAAATACTGCAAACTGTGAGGCCTGTAGTAAAAAGCCAAAGGATGAGAATGAGAGCCAATAACAGTTTGTACTTTTGTTTATTTATTTGCAGTTTATTTACTTTATTTTTCACAAATAATTGTGTGCACTTTGTTCACAAAAAGCAGAGGTTTAATGACGGAGAAATTTTTTTTATTATATTATTGTCTCTGAACAAAAACCTCTAACTGAAAAAAACAAGCTTTAAAATATTTGTTCCTGAGTAATAATTTTATGCATATTTTATGTTTGAAAATTGTTCATTACAAGAATAAACAAATGTTTTTATTTGCTTAAAAACTTTGCAATCTGTCCTAGTTTTAAAATGCACATGATTAACTAACTGACAGTGAAAAGCAAAAATCACAGAATTATTTAGTGGCCATGAAAATGTTTCAGATTTAGCATATTGATGATGCATTCGCCTCAAAAATCATGACGCGCTGCTCTCCCCTGTGAAAATACAGAAGCTGCTTTTATGAGTAAAAAGTATCGGTATTGGTATCGATATCGGCGATACTGGGCATGTATTTACTTGGTATCGAATCTATCCCATATTTTGCAGTATGGCACACCTCTGACAGAAACCACTACGATTAGACATTAATTCAGAATGGATGAAAGAAAACTTCACATTCACAGCTTCAAGAAAATTAAATGTGACATTTATCATCTCTTTCTATTTCACCCTTTTCACCAACGTTAAATTTCTGCCAGGGTTTTTTGTTTTTCTCAGGTTGCACGTCTGTCCAGTGCCACGCACAGGGGCTGAAACTACAGTCAGCACCGTGGACAGCGCCACCTAGAAATAAAACGTACACAAATTTGATTCTATGTCAAGTCCTCTCCAGTTCTGTAAGTATGAAGAGAATATATTAAGACCAGAGTCAGTATCCGTGGCGTGAAAAACACCTCCATCGCTGGAACGTGCGTCTGTTAAACACTATAATAATACTATTTATTCAGGATGTCCTATCTCGCCACAGTATACAGACAAAAGGAATGGACACAGAGTCTATTTTCAGCTGGGTAACCAATGAATAAAATCGAAATCATCTTTATTCGTGGGGGGATTTCCACAGCAGCGGTGCTGAATCCACACCTCGCACCTCCCTTATCTGGTGTTTCTGCCCTTCCAGTTTCACTTGTTTGTGTACTTCCAGATTTGATTGTTCACTCACGTATTGAACCGAGTTTAGAGCGTCCCCTCGTCGCCAGACTGTATTATGTTCGTCCTTCTCTCTCGGGTTCTTGTCACAGTGATCACTTCCAGTGTTTTGACTTCTCCTTACAGACCTTTGCTGCCTTTCCGGATTCCTGACTTTTTGCCTGCTGTTGAGGACCGATCGCTTGGTATGAAAACTTCATGTTACTGAACCGTGCCTGTTTTTTGGGTAACCCTCTGATAACTCCCTCAGAAAGACTGTTGCTAATTGGACTGATCACCCATGTGCCTGACCTGTTGCCTGTTTATGACCAAGCCTGCTTTTGTCTGCTGCTAAGTCAGCTAGCTGCCTTTTGAGTTGCACTTTTGGGACAATAAACCTGTTTTTGCTTGCCTTTCATTGTGGTTCTCTGAATTGTGGTCCATTGCCAATCCATTACAGAAATATAATGATCAACTGTTTTAAATTTGACATTTATTGCAGTTTTCTACAGGCGGGAGCACCACATGCAGTTCCATATGCAGTTTAATGTCTTTACCTGGATCATTAAATTCTATAGATGAAGGGCCGGAATAAAGGGCTGGGTGTAGGACAGCAAGTATTCTCCAGTAATCTAAACATCCACTGCTGAGGTCCCATTACTCTGCACATCTTTATCTGTCTAACTTGGCATTTATGGACTGCACCTGAGGGAGGTCAGGTCAGGTCAAGTCTGGGAGCATGTCCACCACATTACAGAACCACCCTCAAACCTGATTGGGAACCACCCAGACAGACCAGCTGTCTATCCCCACCTCCTGAAAGTAGCCATCAATCTGCCACAGCCATGTGATATGTGGACGTCCCCTGGGCCTTTTCCGCTTTGTGGTTTCCGAGGCACTGAGGCACCGGTGTGTTGAATCTTGTTTGGGGACGTGTATCATACAGTTTTAATGTCAGAACTGATGTTTTCTCACAGAGTACGCATCATCTGAGTTTCCCTGAGTATCTGTTTAATTGGCACAAAGTCATTCCAGCGGGACCCAAGGATCCTCCAAAGAGACCTGGTACCAAAGACATCCAGTCACCTTAGGTCACTGGTTAGAGTCCAAGTCTCACAACCATACAGTAAGACAGGAAGCACCAGGACCCTAAAGACTTGGGACTTCGTTCTCCTGCAAAAATATCAGCATCACCAAACACCTCTGACCTTTGACCTCATGACTCCATCAGATCTTTACAGGCGTCTCTGGATCTCAAAGACTGAGGACCCAGAGACATTAATGTCCCTGCCAAGATAAATGAATGTCTCTAGAAGTTCAACACTTTGACCACATACAGATGAACGTCTGATGGCCGAGTCCAGGAAGTCACTGAAAGCCTGGATCTCTTGGATCTGAGTCTTGATCCAGGACAATCCCAAACCCAGACCCTCTGATTTGAGGAGGGTTTGGTGAATAAGATGTTTTTCCACTGTTTTCATGTCGATTTTATTCCTCCTTGAGTCAATCAGATGTGGTGTGTCGGCAGAATTCTTTTACTCTGTGGAGGGTTTGAAGGTAAAAAGCATCTTTGTTTTGGTTTTAGGGTTTTAGGTATTGGCGGAAAATCTGAAAAAGGGTTTATTTGAGTTCAACATAAAACATGAGTGTGGATAAACGTTATGGAGCTGCACGCTGAGAATCTGTCAGATGTGTGTCAATATGTGACTGATTTAAGGAATAACTCACAGACCGTGGTCACATTTCTTCTTTGATCCTGACCCAGGATCAGTCCCACTGGCCTGCACCGGATTTGCTCGGCTGCCTGGTAAACAATAAGTATTTATCACAATGTGGACTCAATTATTTCCATGTGGACCTTGTTAGACAGTGTGTATAAAAAAAACCAACCAGTTGTCTAATGATGAATGTAGCAATTTGATGAGAATTACTCGACTGAATCAAGTCAGGGAAAAAAAAAGAAAAGTTTTTTGGAATATGATCTGAGATTAGAACCATCCACTGTACATGTAATCAATATATTGTGACAAAGGCGGCTTTGTATTTTAAGCTGTGATGGTTGCAGCAATCACCGCCGTGTGATTACAAGACTAATTGGACATAACGGAATAATTGTGAGTTAAACCGCAGCGGTTT
This sequence comes from Chatrabus melanurus, assembly GCA_900302635.1. Taxonomy (NCBI): domain Eukaryota; kingdom Metazoa; phylum Chordata; class Actinopteri; order Batrachoidiformes; family Batrachoididae; genus Chatrabus; species Chatrabus melanurus. The sequence goes on from OMMV01194313.1 coordinate 8,877, forward strand.
GAGGAACATCCGCTGAGGATGATGCCGCTGAGCCGACTCTTCCACAAACAGGAATCATGTGCGAGGCACCGGCAGCATTCACATCAGGTCCCTGCAGCGACCCGACGCACACACGGCCCTTTGGCAAGGCGCAGCAGCTGTTCTGGAGACAGATGAACAGTGAGGCAGAGAAACCCGTGTGACCGTTTGCCTCCATCATCCATCATCGCTGACGACTCTCCATCACTGCTCATATTCATAAAACCTGCCATCAATATTACGAGCCGCAGTTTCCCCCGGAGAGCTGCTCTCTGCCTTTGTGTCTGTACAGATGTAGACCATAAATGTGACCTCAACAGCCAATCAGGGTCCACAACAAACCAGTCTGTCCATGCAAGGCCTCAGCATGAAAAAGTGTCCATAAAGTCATTGTATTTTTAATTTATTTAAACTTTATTTATCGAGGGAAAACAGTGAGATCTATGAGCTCTTTTTCAGGGGTGACCTGACCAAGATGGCAGCACAAAAATGTTACGGACTGAAAAAAAAATGGCCACAAGAAACACATACGATGTACAAAAAAATGTGGTGGAATAATTAAAATACCAACACGCAGTGACAAATACCCACAAATTCCCTTATCATGGTACTTATGAGTACTTATGAATACAAGTCAAATCTAGGAGCATGCGCTGGTGCCGCGCTTCGCCGCATCCACAACACCACGGAACCGCCTTGGGCCCAGGCAGACAGCAGGGAGGTGCTCATCTGATATTTGGGATTGGTATCCATCTGATCCTGACCAAAATTACTGGATCAGATATTGGAAATTTAAAAACAAACAAATAAACAAGATAAATCCGTTCCAATCCCAGTCGTCTTTTCCACGTCTGAGTCATGTTGTGGATGGTTTTCCTTTAGGGGAACAGAATGTTTGTTTCACAGTTTGAGTCGTTGTCTTCGACGGCCAGGTTAGCAAAGCACATCCAGACAAACGTATTTCTAAACAGATTAGTTGTTTTAAGACGGAAAAACTATTGGATTGGTATCGGTTCCAGCAGATTCTGAAGCTTCCAGTATCGTATCGGACATGAAAGAGTGGCATCGTGCCATTCCGAGTTAGAACGGCTTTAAAAATCAGGCAGGGAGACCAGTTCTCTTTATTTCAAGTCTTTCTGAAGGTTATTCCAAGTAGATCAAAGTTTTTGTTCCCAGTTCAGTCTGGAACAGACAATAAGACCAAACCTTGTGGTCTCAGGTTATAACTACAGTCAGATCAAAGTGCAAACCCAGAATGGTTTTATTACTGAAGTGTTATGGTTTGTCATGAATTGTACCCAATATGCAGACAGACGCAGGACACAGGTAAAGTATAAATAATGAATGGATTTATGAGACAAAAATAGGAACTAAATTAGCAAGGTGGGGTCAGGAGAAAACTAAGTGAATGTCAAACAAATGGGAGTGAAAATAACAAAGGTCAAGGTCAAAGGCCAAAATAACAAACAAATGGTCAGAGTCAAAATAGAGAATTTAACTGAGGGGAGTCCAGGTCACAGGGAGAGTCCAAAGTACAGGAGGAAGTCCAGGTGAAAGACGAGAAGGGACCAGGGTCAGGAACGGGAGGAAGAGTCCACCGGGGGCCTTTAAACAAACAAACAGTTAACAAAAGGGGCAGCGCAAAGTAACAAAAACCAGGACTAACACCAAATACAAAAAGGGGCAAAAAGACTAAACACAGAGTGACGTAAAGACTGGAGCACAGAGTGACGCAGGGGACGGAGACAGAAAGTACTATCAAAGAACTCTGAACTGTGAAGGGTTTAAATAGTGAAACAGATAACGAGTTAATACGAGACAGGTGCTGTGATGAGGGAGTGACTCCAGGTGCACAGTGAGAGACACACCCACAGGAGGACAGAGACATGTGTCAGACACTGTGCACCTGAAATCAGTCCCTCGTCACAGTGCCTGTCTCGCACAACTACTATGTGCAGAACAAAACTCAAGACAAAATAATCAGAGGGAAACTGAAAAATACTTAATGCAAGAAATAACTAAGACGTGACTGAGAAAAACTAGAGAACTCAGGGCTGAAGAAAGCATCAAATAATATCAAGTGATCAAAACCTAAACACTGAACACAGAGGACAGAGGACAGGGGACAGGACGCAACATTCAGACGTACCAATGAGCCTATGAAAGGTCAGAGAAGACCATCCGACTCTGGAGTAAAGCGGACTATGATGATCGAGGGCTCCGCAGTTTGTAATGAATGTCAGTCCACAATGAAACACAGTGTGTGAGGTGCAAACAATGTGCAGACTTCTTCTTCTTCTTTTAAAAAAATGCATTCCCTCCGATTTAAACCCAGCTTTATCACACAATCATCTGTCTGTGGTACGTCGTCTGTATCTGTCTGTGCAGTGTGGTGTGTCTGTACCTGTCTGTGGTACGTCGTCTGTATCTGTCTGTGGTATGTCGTCTGTATCTGTCTGTGGAGTGTGGTGTGTCTGTATCTGTCTGTGGTAGGTCATCTGTATCTGTTTGTGGTACCTCCTCTGTCTGTATCTGTCTGTGGTACATCATCTGTAGCTGTCTGTGGTATGTTGTCTGTATCTGTCTG
>OMMV01194321.1:0-11322 GCA_900302635.1 Chatrabus melanurus
GGCAACATTGTAAGTTATTGAGTTTGTGCTGCTTACGATGGGTCTGAGGAATTTGGCAATACTGTACAATCATTCCACCCTGGCAAAAGAACAGTTTAAACAAATCATTAATATCCCAAAATTACCATGACATTCATACCCATAATGAGTGTATGTAAACTTCTGACCACAACTATATATAACACTTGAATGAGGGGCCATAAATGTACAAGTTTTTTTTTTAAAATAAACAAAAAATAATGCTTTCAGTTCTGTTAGCAATTCTTGGTATCAGTTGCTATGATAGCGTTTAATATTTTGGGTTAATATGTGTTCTTTGTCTGTCTGATATACTATGTGTATTCTCCACAATATATTTCTGGAGAAAAAACCGGGGCCCCATGTGATTTTGGTCAACTGGAATTCAGTTTACTTTTTCACAATTGAAAATACTACATAAATCTTTTTGATAACTAATGATTCTTTTTTCTTGTTAATATTTATTCACAGGAATCATATGTGATGTCACCCAAGTGTGTTCAGAAACCAAAATACTCCAAAGAAAGACTGACCAGCCTGCTGATGAAGCTGCAAAATTACAGGAAGACATCCAAGTACTTATTAAAAAAATTCATTCTCTGTCTAGAAAAGAAAATCCATCACCAAAGGTTTTAAAGAGCGCTCCTTTAAAAGGTGGTGTATTTTCCACATTAGATGGTGTTGACTTCAATGCATATTACAGAGTTCTAAGTAACCTGTATGCTATCTTCAGTCCACTGCTGAGAAAGGGATTCATAGAGGACCTTCCCAAAACATTAGTCTGTATTATGTCTGGGAGACTGGACTGTGGACTTGAGGCAGAACTAACAAAGACGGTGTCCTTGGAGTTGGGTAGACCCCTTGTGATGTTCCTGTCATCGCTGAAATCCCAAACATGTGCACACCTGAATGGTGTTGGAGATGAAGAGTCAAGTAGCTTCCTGAGGTCCTTCCTCAGTATGGACGGATCAACGATAAGTGCTTTTCAACAGATGTTCATGAATATTTTAGTAAATCTTCCTCTCTCTGGGGACATGGCGACAGTGGTGAATGACCTTGTGGATACGGCTGTGACATATTTCATAGAGTTCATGACAACACTACTTCAAACTCCAATGGACTATTTGAATATAGGCTTACAATTTGTTATACCAACTCCAACCTTTGACAAAATGGAGCATTGTGTGCCAGGTAAATATAATAATAATAATAATAATAATGAGTAGTTTCATTATTTGAGTACGATAATATGATTTTAAAATCAGTGTGTTAATGAGAATTGTTTTCTGGCTTGTTCTTTAGGGGATCTGAAGCAGCTCATTGTGTGGTAAGTTTCATTACCAAACATTTGTGACTGAACCAAGCAATTATTTTTCCTATGATGAACAGCTCTATGTTGAACGTTGCTCCCAGGAAGAGTTTTGGATCGGTTGCATATAGGGCTGCAAAAGGGTGGAAAATTGCTGGAAACTTTGCAGAAACTTTCCATGGGAAGTTACTGCAAATTTTTGGAATTTTGGAAATTTTGACAATTTTTTGAACAATTTGCAAATTCCTTGTTGGAAACTTTCCATGGGAATTAACGTGAATATATGGAAATTAACATCAATTTATGGAAATGAATGGGAATTAACAGACATTAACTAGAAATTTGGGGTAATTTATACAAACTATCATATGCAAACATAAGCAGACATGCATGCAAACATTTCCAATACAAATGTTTAAAAATGACATTTTTGACTTTGATTTATTTGTGAGTAGAACTTTAATCAGTGTAGTCCTTGGGCTCAAATGCAGTAGTGTGGCTTCAATAGTCCTGCTGTAGTGTGCAGGATTCTAGAAATTATCTGTGCATGTGATAGAGGAATGCACAGTGCATGCAGGGGGTGTAGCCTCAATAGTCCTGCAGTAAATAGTGTGTTGTGTGCATATGATTGAGGAATGCACAGTGCAGGGCAGAAATTCAGCTGAATTTGCACAAAATCTGGCTGTTTTAACCAAGATTCTGCTGCAAGATGGTTTTTTCCAAATACATTTAAGTTCTCTGTTATAGACTAACCTGCAATTTAGCAAATTTCGAATTTATTCCCTCTAATTATCGTTAATTCCCATATATTCCTGTTAATTCCCATGGAAAGTTTCCAACTTTTAAAATTCCCAGAATTTTGCAACTCTAGTTGCATACAATGTACAAAAACACAAAATCTATTTTCTTTCTCCATTACATCACCAAAAATTGAAAGACAGAAGCTCAACTGAAATGTTTTATATTCAGATAACTTTATGTCTTCAGTGGACCAAATTTGCTGACATTTTACTGAACTACAGCGGGGTCATTTAATTGGGGTCAAGCATGAGGGAAAAAAGGACTTTCTTCTCATTGTCAGGAAAAGTGATTAATTGGATCAAATATAAACTTGGGCTCACTGAATAATTCAAGTCCAAAATATGCTCTCTAGTTTCAGTGCTTACTGAGATGTGAGTAGTGGGTGAATTTTGTTGTTTTTGCACGTTACCATGGTAACACCAGTTTTGGGCAAAGTGTTTAAATAGAGTCTATAGAAACTTGTACCGGTAGTTTGAAAGTGTGTTTATGTCTATATACACAGTAAATTTTGCAAAGTAAAATACACTGCAGTGAATACATAAGGGTCCATTCCAAGTAGTGTTAAACCAACGCCCTTTTAGAGTTAAAATAAAATGGTGTGAAATCAACTCTATAGTCATCAGATCTTAGAAGTTAAGCAGAGTAGGTCTTGAGTAGTACTTGGTCAGGAGATCGCTTTGTAACACCAGGAGCTGCACACCCTTTTCCATGTGGAACTGGTGTTGTGTTAGGAAGGGCATCTGGTGTAAACTTGCATTGAACCCAATGCGGTTCTGTACTGGACCTGCTGTGGAAACCTGGAGCAACTGGGGGCAGCCAAAGGAGAGGAAAAAAAATTTGAGTTGATCAATTGGATTTAACACTATGATGAGAGTTGATTTAACATTTGGGTTGTGACCATATGTTATGTACTCACTGGTTCTTTATTTGGCTGCTCCCGTTAGGGGTCACCACAGCAGATCATTTGTCTCCATCTCACCCTGTCCTTTGCATCATCTTTTGTCACACCAACCACCCGCATGTCCTCCCTCACCACATCCATAAACTTCCTCTTTGGCCTCTGTCTTCTCCTCCTGCCTGCTGGTGGCTCCATCCTCAGCATCCTTCTCCCTATATACCCTGCATCTCTCTTCTGCACAGGCCCAAAGCATCTCAATCTTGTATTTCTGACTTTGTCTCCAAACCATCCTACCTGCGTTGTCCCTTTGATATGATCATTCCTAATCCTGTCCATCCTCATCACTCCCAAGGAAAATTGCAGCATTTCCAGCTCTGCTTTTTGGTGCACCACCGCCTCTAAAACCGTGCTCCCATTGCTGACATTTGAAACCCGATTGTGAACATTTTTGGTGCAAAAACAAAAAATTGGATACCTAATCGGGGCCTGAAAATGGGTGTAATCTGTGGTAAAAGTAGCATTGTAGAACACTGTGAGCTAAGTATTAAACATCTTTAAAAAAAAAAAAGTTGTGCTGTTGGGAGACATCATGATTCACAAAACATGAATAATCAGATTCAAAGGTCAAAAGGTCCATTGATAACCCCTGTATCAAGCTTGAATTTCTTGGACACCAGATTGTGCAAATAGGACGCTGTCTGTGGCGTCATTTTAGGACGGCCACTGTTGCTCTGATTTTGGTGGTACTCGGTCTCCTTCTATACCTCCTAATTACCACTGCCACTGTTTTCGATTTTTATTTGGTCACTGATGTTCCTATATCATTTTCCATCTTTGTGAGGTCTCAGACTCAGATTTTCAATTCCTCCAGCACTTCTTTTCCATGTGGACCATGGCACAGATGTGCAGACAGACACAGCCCATTTTATAACCATGTTCATGCAGTTAGACAAAGTGGAAATCACAGGTGTACTCAATTTCGTTTCAATGACCACAGGTGTTTTCACTTTTGTTGCACTGACTTTCTATTTTGGGGCCTGTGTTTTCAATATAGTCTGTGATAATTCTTACGCGGAAATACTTCTCAACTTAGGAATGATGCAAATATTGATACAATTTTGAATTACAGGTATTTGACATTTAAGTGATATTGCACAGGGGCATACTCATTTCGGTTGTACTCTGCATGTAGTATAAATTTCTTCCTTTTTTTTGAATAAGTCCTTCAGTTAGTCACCTTGGTTTGTAAGTTATGCAGTTTCAGTCATATCTCAGAACACTAAAATACTTTATCTGCAAGGGCTCTTGCTAAATATACTTGATTTTTCTCAAAGTCAAAGTGTAATGTATAGTATCTGTTATAATTTTCACTTTAATAAATGTATCTTTTTGTTTAGGGGAATGAAGCACAATGTGACCTGGTCCTTTGGTAACTCCATCATTGGCATTTTTTTGGAACTCCTGGCTCCAGATCAACCTCTGTGCACACATCCAGAGTGCAAGAAACCCTCCACCACCTCCTTCCAACACATGATCCAAAAGTCACAGGATGGCAACGACGACAATCTCCACATTCTGCTGAAATGTGATCGCCTCAATCTGGCCTTGCCCAATGACACATCTTGTTTTGACATCTTTACGGGCGCGAGAGAGAATCCCGCTGTGCTCACCTTTTGCCAGGCGCTAGACTCCCTCACCCATTCACAGTTAGAGCAGATGTGGAGCAACACATGTTACGTTATTGAAGCACTGGCATTTTTAGTCTTCAGGAGGTCTTCTGACTGTAGCGTTGTAGACACAATGAGTCCACCTGCTGATATCCCTCCCTCTGAAACCCTTCCACTTCCTCATTTACAACCTCACAGAGTGGCCAGGAGGGACACCCTGAACCTCAACGAGCTTGTTTGTAATTACAACAGCTGGTTAGAGGACAATATGGTGGACGCGGTGCATGTGTCACTGTGTAGTGATAACAAACGTGAGGAATTTGTGACACACGTGTGTAACAATGCTTTGTTAATGGAGAAGCTACTCTTAGACCAGGCAAATAGCTGGCTGTGGGGTTACTGTGCCAGCTCCTCCGCAGACCGTCAGTATATGGCAGGTCAATTCTGTCATTATGAGCAATGGCTAGCCCAGCATATAGTCCCAAACCCGTCCGTACTGGCATTCTGCTTGAGTGTGGACAGTCACGCTTTGAAGTCACGCATATGTGGAGACATTGTTTTCTTCTCTCTGGTGTTTTCCAACACTAATAATCTGGTGCTCATGCCTAACTGCTCAGATATACCACCGCCACCAGTCCAAAACAACACTGTCTCAGTGTCAGAGTCGTGTCAGTACTCACAGTGGCACGATGTGACGCTGATTAGTATTGATGTTTTGACCTTATGTATCCAACTCGACCCTGACAATTTTGAGAATGAGGTGTGCGCTAACGAAACATTTCTGAATGAGCTGATACGTAATGAGGCAAATGTCTGGCTTCAACAACACTGCAACACTGTCTCAAAGCCATTTCGTCCAACGGAGCCGCCCTTTGTTTTTAGCATTGCAGACTGGTGCGACTACCATACGTGGGCAGAACGGTTGGTGGACTCTTCAGTTATTGGCTTGTGTTGGCAGAATGATAAGGTTGCTTTCGAGAATAATATCTGCTGTAATGAGTCTTTATTAGAAAAGCTAGTACAAGACCCTCAGAACAAATGGCTGGAATTAGTTTGTGCTGAAAAGGACACAGAGGTGCTTCAACAGGTGAGATGTTTACCTGGATCTATGACTCTAAACTCAGAACTAACACCGTATTCTGGTTTTATATTCACAATTGTCTGTGCTTTAGGTATGCAAGTACTCAGAGTGGAACCAACCCATTGTTATCGACATGACTGACCTGGCTGTCTGTGCCGAGATGGATCCTCTTAACTTCACCTCAAAAGTGTGCTCGAATGCAACAGTTCTGCAGAACCTGTTGACCAATCTGGACAACACATGGTTAATACAGCATTGTGCCAACTATTCAGCTACTGGTGTCTCCTTCGGCCCGGCAGAGCAGTGCCTGTACTCCAGCTGGTCTACAGACCTTCCCGATACAACTCTCCTGGCCCTCTGCTGGGATTACGACCAGGCCAATTTTGTTTCAACTGTTTGCCCTGATGCAGGTCTTCTCTCTTTGTTGGCTGAAAAGCAAGCTACTGTGTGGGTGAAAACACTGTGCACCCTTTATGCCAATCACAGCATTGCCAACAGCACCACCACCAACACAACTGCAGAGCCTTATTTTTGTCTGGTCACAAACCTGGTGAGGCAGTTGAACTGGACCTGCTCTGCTGACTTCACTTCAGCCTGTCAGCCTGGTGCCAGTCAGGACATGGCCCTGCAGATGATACTGCGCTGCTGGCTGGAGTCTCTGCATTCTAGGGTGGAGGATCTACTGACACCACCTGTGACTGCAGTGTTGGAGCAGGCAGTTAGTGCTGCTGTGGTGATCCTGTTGGCTGTGGAGGAGGTCCAGAATACATCATTCCATGTAACTGAGAACATAAGACTCAGTGTCCTGCGGTCTGTAGTTAACTATCTGGAGAGGGAGCCCGACTTTGAAAAAAAGAGGGTCATACTACAGTGCTTTGGGGTAGGCATTTGTTGTTATATGTATTTTTCTTGTGGTTATATTTCCAGTTTAGTTTTCACTACACACTGTAGCGAATGCCCAGAGTATGTCATTACACTGCTTCCCCTCACAATTCTCTTCTGAAGGTTTCCTTTGTTATGCCTGAAACCTGAGTTTCTTACAAGCTTGAAAAGGTAAGATTTCCTGCATCACAAATTGAACAGGCCAATCAGAGGAACAGTGGGTGGGACTTCACAACTAATTCAAGACGGAGCAGGAAAGCATATAGCATTCATGCCCTTCTCAGCAGTTGGATGAATAATTTTACTGAAAAAATGCTCTAAGAAGTCATAGCATTTTACAGAAGGAGGCAATAGTACCTGTGGGCATGAAGACAGTAATGGCTATAGCAATCTGACAGTTGACCCCAATTACTTAGACCTTCACCCTAATGATTGACCTCTGGCTGACCTTGCCAGGGATAATACTGGAATCCACCTAAGTGTGTAACACATTTGGTCCAAATCGGGTTGAAAACCGTAGTCTTTGACCTTGGCCTTTACCCAAATGAATTCATCAAGTGCAATTTCAGTGTCAACCTTCAGTGACATACCAAGTTTGGTAGAAATTAGCTAACAGATCTGGGAGGAGTAGTTCAAGAAACAGATGGGCAGACATGACCTTTGCTCCAATGGTTGACCTTTGACAAACTTGACCTTGCATGAGCAATTCTAGAACCCACCTCCATCTGTATGCCAGGTTTGGTGCAAATTGGAGTGAAAAAGACTTCAATTTTAACCTATGACTCCAATGAGCTTGACTCCAATGATTGACCTTTGGCAAATTTGACCTCACCTGGGTATGTCCAGAACCTACCTACATATGTGTGCCAAGTTTGGTGGACATTGGAGTGAAAATCCTAATTTTTGCCTTTGACCCCAATGACCTTGACCTTTGCCAAAACAAACCTCTTAAGGGCAATTATTTCTAGGGTCAACCTACATGCACACAGCAAGTTTGGTGGAATTGGCCCAAGCACCTTGGAAGTGTGGTGGAACAACCACACAAATGTTTCTTAAATTATAGTATGACACAAGTGCCAGTTGCACATAATGTTTGTTGTTTTGATGCCATCGTGGTCTGTTGGTGTATATTTATTTTTTATTTTTTATTTTTTTACTTTGATGGTCTCATTGAAAAATTAGGTAGAGTCCTTTCTTCAGTTTTACTAGACAGACGCAAAATCATGAAAGTAGCAAGGAAGTGACTTGTACGGAAGAAAAAGTACAACTAATTGGTGACCTGCAGCAAAGGCCATTAGAGTTAGTTATGAACAGGAAGTCACAAAGCAAGAAACCTCAATGTGTTATTGTATGCTGTTCTATTTATGCACACAACAAAGTAATAGTAAATTGTGTCATTATGTTCCAAGAATGAAGTTTAAAATCTATACGAGAGCAGTGGTTCCCAAAGTTTATTCTTTGCACTGCCGCACCTACTTGTACCTAAGAATGGCTAAGCCTCCCACCCCAGCCTGCACGTGTGCGTGCATGCATGCATGTACACCCTCCAAAACAATAAAGTGATTCATTCTATTATATTTTAGCAAAATTTGACAGTTTTTCCCCATTTTCTCATGACTTTATTTAACATGTGCACTTCTAATTTTGACAACCTCAGAGCAAACAAAATCTCAAGCTCCCCCTGTGAGCTTTCACGCCCCCCTCAGGGAGGGTTCGGATCCCAGGTTGGGAACTAGGGCGCTAGACTGTGAATGGATTTTGTGAGCACTTTCCCTCCTGTGTCGACTTTTGTAGTTTTGGGGGTTGTATTGTTGTACATTACTATGTCAACACAGACCATCTGATTGTATTGAAGCGGTGCTCCGTCTATTAATATTGCCACGACTGTGTGCATGTTTCCCCTCTACAGAGAGTCCTGACCAACATGATGCACACAGCAAGAGATATGACGAGTGATGAGTACGTCATCATTAAGGTATTACACATCGCGCCTCAAATCAAATGCAAACGTTTGCAGATATCATCCTCATTCATGTTTTTAGTGACACAATCGGAGATGTTCTCTCTTATAATCGCTTTGGTCTCTATGTAACTATGTTTCTACGTACTTTAGTAAGATATCTTAAAAACGCCTAATCCAAGTTTGATCAAACTTGACAGGTATAGTGAGCCTATAGAAGGGAAGAAGTGGTTTCATTTTGATTAGGATCAGTCACCAATCAAGGTCATACTTATGTATAGCAAAATGGTACATTTTATGGAAATGAGTTCAGAATATGTTGTTACATGCATAATAATTTGAAATGTGGGTGTGGCACCGCTGTGCTCTCTGAGCACTTTTGATGTACCGGTAATCATTTTTGTGTTTTCTCATGTCTCAGTGGACTAATTATGTACTTATTGTTACCAGGAATACTTTCTTTTACCTTTGGACATCCTGAGGCTGGTGCTCAGTGTGTCTCACATCACCACAGTCAGACTGATCCTTCAGTACTACAGCAGAAACAAAGACAAACTGCAGGTCAAACAGCAGCCACCTACATCTCTTTGCAGAACTTCTACATTTATCAGTCTATTTCAATGTTTTTCTCCAATTTTTTGTTTGTAAAGTTTTTTTTGTTGTTTTTTTTTGTCGGTTTACCAGTTGTCAGATGAGTACTTGTCCACCATAGTGTCAGTGGTGCTCCAGACACACCTTGTGAAGGACGGCAGTCTGTTGTCGGAGCTGGATGAGCTGGTGGTTGCAGCCAGTCCAGCTGACATCAAAGCTTTGCCTCCACTGCAGACTAACACCAACGTGTAAGTGACAGAGCCGTTATGTACCAGATACAATGCTCATTGCTCATAAATAATGAGATCACACATGGATCTGCATGTAGATTTGGCACAAGTTTTACACTGGATGACCTTCCTGACGCAACACTACATTATATTGGGGAACGGGCAGGGTTCGAACCGGGATCCTTCCGCATTGAAAGCAGTCGCACTAACCGCTATACCATCACACTGCCCTTCATCGCTCATAACTAATGCTACTTATTCAAATGCATGCAGTTGAGTCTGAATGACAAATACATTAACAAAAAAATATTAACAAAACAATAGCAGCACTTTCAGAAACTAACATTATGTGATTTCATTAATTTAATTGAAATTTAATTTAATGCTTAAGCATTTTGGATTTATCATTATTGGAACTCAAGTTCAAGACTTTTTTAAAACATACATCAAATGTGAAAGGTCACAGATACCACTGTGTCTTTTGAAAAAGGAATGCTACAGTCAGGTACATAAGAATTTGTACAGTTATTGTAATTTTGCCTGTGTACACCACTTCTTAAAAATAAAACGTGAAATTTCAGCTACCATTTTCCAGAAAGCACATGGGAGACTCAAGCTTAGATCTGATTGTTTTTCTTGTATGAAAATCCTTCTCTGTGCCATAAAGCTCTATAAGTGGTTATGCAACACATAAAAGTTGCACTATGTGCACTTTCTACGTTCACAGACACGGAAGTCTATAACTCCTTCAGAATTATCATGGGTGTGTTTTTGGCTTCCTTAACTAGTCTGCTTCTTGCATGCTCACTCAGTTTTTGAGAACTGCCTACTCCAGATTTACCATACAGTAAATCTTAAATCATTTCTTAATGATTGAACACTCATAGAATGTAAGTGTGAATATCAGCAGTGCTTCTTTGCAGCCTATATTGATTTTAACAAAGAATTTGATTCAGTTAATTGGACTGCTCTGTGGTACATCCTGAGAATTGGTGAGATCCCAAAGAAGTTGCTGGACATCATAGCCAGCCTATACACAGATACTGTAAGTACTGTACGGAGCAGAGGCAGAGACTCTGAGTTTTTCCCAGTGAAAACTAGTACTCGTCAGGGATGTGTTCTGGCTCCTACACTGTTCAATGCTTGCATGGACTGGGTGTTGGGTAGGGTTATGGAAAACAGTAACTTAGGTGCTTTTGTTGGCGAGGAAAGGTTTACTGACCTTTACTTCGCGGACTATGCTGTGATCTTTGTGGAATCAATGGATATCCTATTTGCAGCACTTGAGAAGCTGAGTGAGGAATTGCAGTGTTTGAGTTTGTGATTGTCCTGGATCAAGACTAAGATCCAGGCTTTTATTGACATCCCGTACTTGACCATCAGAAGTGCATCTGTACATGGTGAAAGTGTTGAACTTGTAGAGACATTCACTTATCTTGGCCATGACATTCATTTCTCTGGGTCCTCAGCCTTTGAGATCAAGAGACGCCTGGGAAGAGCTTATGGAGTCATGAGGTTGCCAGATAGAGGTGTTTGGTGATGTCAATATCTTTGCAGGAGAATGAAGGTCCAAGTCTTTGGAGTCTTGGACGCTAACCAGTGACCTAAAGTGACGACTAGATATCTTTGGTACTAGGTCTCTTCAGAGGATCCTTGGGTACTGCTGGAATGACTTTGCATCAAACGGGCAGTTACTTAGAGAGCCTAAGATGAGAGAAGTATGACTTGCATTGTGAGAGAGCATCGGCTTCGACATTTTGGCCATGTGGCGTGTTTCTCTGTGTGTGATCCATCACATAGGTGCCTCAGTGTTGAGGGCCCAAGTGGCTGGAGAAAGCCAAGAGACGCCCACATGTCACTTGGCTGCGGCAGATAGATGGCTATT
>OMMV01194328.1:0-13561 GCA_900302635.1 Chatrabus melanurus
CTCATACAGGCACAAGCGTGTCCACTGGTGGATTTTATTTTGAATCTACATACAGAGCCATCACGGTGGTTCAGTGGTTAGCACTCTCGCCTCACAGCAAGAAGGTCTGGGGTTCGATTCCCACCATGTCCAGTTCCTTTTTGTGTGGAGTTTGCATGTTCTCCCCGTGTCTGCGTGGGTTTTCTCCGGGCGCTCCGGTTTCCTCCCACCATCAAAAACATGCACATTAGGGTCTGCTCCTTTCTCTGCCATTGACCAAGGTAGAGTCTCTACATCTGGAGTTGGTCCCCGGGCGCCGGAAAAAATGGCTGCCCACTGCTCCTAGTGGTTGGATTGTGTCTAACTGTAATTAGGATGGGTTAAATGCAGAGGACAAATTTCGTTGTATATGTATCAAACCCAAATGTCTGCAGGGTACAGTGGAAATACGTGAAATGACAATAAAGACTCTTCTTCTTCTATGAAAATCTTATCATTCCTGCAGTGTGATCGACTGATAAATCCCTTATTGCATAATTTATTCGGGTGGGACAGGCTTCATATACATTAGCTTTATATGGGGAGCTGGGGTGAAATCCTCAGTATTTTGTGGCATCCGAATGCGGCATACGGACTGTGCACATCCATGCATTCAGGCAATTTACCTTTTGTAAAACGATCCATGGAAATGACCTCAGGTTATATCATTAAAATTATTTATACTGAATCTTATGTGAACACAAGCGTTTCTGTAAAAGGAGTTTTCTGCTGTTTATCTCAAGTATGGAGGCACATGATGCATTTGAAAAACACACTTTGGATCTTTGGCTCACGTACTTTGTTGCACGGAAAACAGTCCACTGCTCTGTATTCAGAAAAAAACAACCAATCCGAACATGTCTGTTTTTGCATGTATGACAGGTGCTCGGGGATCACCTGCTTGACGCTGAAATAGGTCCGTGCGTGTGTTTGTGTCCATGACCGTGTCGAAACTGTGTGTCCACCACACGATCTGTGTCCAAATCCCACCAACACAGACACGTGCGTGTGTTGTGCCTGTTTCGTTTTTTTTAAACAGCCCCAAACATGCTCAAATGCTCCAGAAACACAGACGCACACACCTCCTGTGTCGTCGGCATGTCATCCGTGTGTCCGGAAGACAAACCACCTGCCCCGACACATCTGGAGTTCCCAGCACACTGGGGCCATTTTGTGCCGGGAAATGTCTTAATTACTGTCGTTTTGGTGCTCGTGGTAGGTGGGTTCACTCCTGTATGTTTTGAGTTGTTGAACATGACCAGGTAATTCACCACGCCCACGTAAACTATGCCTAGATGCTCCGGACTCCATTCACTGAAATTGAATGAAATCTGGAGCAGAAATGGCTCCAGATTGGTGGTCTGATACCAAAGGTGTTATGTTCTATGTTGTTGAACATGTCTCGGTGCAAATACCAGCAAATACAAGTTTATGCCCTCAACTGTCTTTTCATATTCGTGTTTTCATCTCAAACCCAAATGTCTGCAGGGTACAGTGGAAATACGTGAACTGACCTTGTTGTTCCAATACTTTCAACAGGGACTGTATAAACTGGATGTGTACTATATAATACTGCCAAGTACACTTCTGTAGATTCAAACTATTTGGTCCAAATAATAAACTAAAGTACTTTATCTAATAGTACGATAATCCATGTATACTTTTGTATTCTTCAGGTTTCCTGGCATTTTTTTCCCACACACGTAGACACACAGGTACACTGTGCACACATAAGGCAAAGGATCTGGTTACGCGCAATTAGCACTCAAGTATTGTCTTGCCACTTCAGCCGGCTGCAGCAGACAGCCCTCCCCTAATGGAAGAAGTCAGCTAATCTTCATCAGCCAGAACCAGGCAGGCCAACTCCGCTTCCCCACATTAAAACCCATTTAAGCACGAGCAAATCTTTCTTTTTACATTAGGGAAGTTGATGAAGTGTTGAATAAAATCGACGTTAGTGTGTTTCACATGGTCCGCAGTGGCCTTGAAAGCACCATTCAGATGCCCATCACAATTTAACAGAGACCTGGCTAAGATTTATGGTGTGGCACTAGCTTTAATTGAAGCTGTTCCTCAACTTTGACTTTCTATTTTCCATTTTGTTGCTTTACATCAGTGGAGCTGCTGGGCAAGAGATACCAGTGCTGGAATCTAACTTGGCCAGGCTCATTTCTGCCTGTGTCCACATCTAAGAACAGCAAGGTTCTCAGTTCAAAACGTAGCTGAACTAAGAAAAGAAAACTTCAATGGTGACGTCAATCTGGAATAGGGACTTTACACGTGGTCCAACAAAGACAACTTTATCAAATCTTTCAAAGTAGGGAAATACTGTGCAGACCAAATAACTTATTTATGCTACAGAATGACTTCATTTCTGCTCCATGAAATGCAACAGTTACCTCAGCCAACTGACACTAGAATATCCATCTGTCCATATGTTTGTGTACAAGATGTGACTCCCCATCGGGGTCACGTATTATCCCAGCACCCGGACAGTTATATCTTTTGAAGGTGCCTTTACACCTACCTTGTTTGGACCTTCAGAATTTTCAGTTTGTTGCAAACCAAAACAGCATGAGTGATTGCTTCCTGAGACCACGGTCTGGAGCAAAGGGCCAAAAGAGGTGGTCTCGGTCCAGATCAATGTGAACCATGGTCTGGTTCGTTTGCAGTGTGAAAATACTTTGTGGATAGTTTTGACTATCAGACCAATTACAGGAAGTTGTTGTAGGTGATCATTACCTATTTAAACAGAAGAAGAAGAAAAGAAATGGAAGTAATAACAATTCATTAAGGCCCAGTCACACTATGACATAAACCCCAGCGATTGGTGAGCGCGGTGAAAGGGAGAGAAAAGTGGCCACACGTCGGCAAAAATCACGTTCACGGAGTTTGGTAGCGAACCTCAAACCGTGAGCCCAGCTGAGGCGGGCCTTAGCCAATGCTCCATTAGAACAAGCGGGACCTTTGCTACGTGGCAATGTGCGGGAGAGGGGTTTGACACACCGCTGCCCAGTGATTCTTTGCAGGCAGGGCGAAGCAGCACCCAGCATAGACGAATGCACCAGTAACTTCGGCTACTGGATGCTAACGGATGCTAATGAAGCTAACGAAGGCTACCTCGGTCATAGCAGAGATTAACTTTTTATATCGGTCTCCAACGAAGCCACAAGTACGTCGGCAATCGCCGAAATATTTTCAACATGTTGAAAGTTTTGGAAGCGGTCACCGTTCATGAGCGAACACCAGCAAAGGCCAGCACAGGCAATCGGAGGCTAGCGATCACAAAGAATGCAAGTAAGTTCATCTACATTGGCCCAAACTCCAAGGTGTGACTGCGCCTTTAGACAGTAGAAGAAGAAAAGAAACTAAAGTAGTAAAAACTAGAAAGACACTCAGAGTGCAAAGCCCGCCGAGTCTAAATAACTTTTCTATGTGATACTATCTCAGGATGTGCAAGCTCACGGTTTTGCCACAATAAGTGATTCAAGTTTGCTTGACCTTGACTTGGACATTCAGGATCACTCGTCATTTCTAATGGTGTCTTTTGAAAGCCCATATATGACTTCCTATTAATGTTCAATAGTAACCATGGGTCTATCTGCCTTATTTCTGGAGTTACAGACCTTTGAAATTGCTTTTCCTATCTATTTGCATTGGGCGAAAAATGCAAAGTTTTGCCATTTCGTAATGCTATGACCCTGGCTGCTCAAAAGTTAATGGGTTCATCCTTGGGTGAAAGGAAACCTGTGTGCCAAATTTGGTTGAAATCTGCCAAGGCATTCTTCAGATATTTTGTTGACAGACAGACGGGCAGACGGATTGGATGGACGGACGGACAGACATACAGAAGCAAAAACGATAACCCTGCGACTTTCGTCTGCAGGCTTAATGAACTTTGGGAGCTCATGGGGAGAGGAGGAGATGACATTGTAAATTGCGATTTATTCAGAAGAAGAAGTAAAAGTCAACTTGAAAAGATGCCTCCTAAGAATTTTGTCCATTTAAACAGAACTATCTGCCAAATTGAAACCAAGCCAACGTCAGACACACACACGTCTACAAACCAGTCAATGTCAAGTAGAAGAAGACGCAGCCTACATAGATGATGACGACAGGATGCAAGTGCGTCGTGGAAACCAGAAGAACCAAGCGTATGAAAACAGGAACCTAACTACACGCTGGACTTTCAGGTGTGAAAATGCCCTGAGATTGAGAATAGGTTTAATATAATCTCGGCGATGTCCAAAACATTGCTAAATAAGTCTAGTCTCGAGTTTTCTCAGCATTTCCTGATTAATAGAATGACCTTTCAGAGAGTTTCTCTGGCTCAGTCTGAGGCCTATCAGCCGATCTCGCTTAAGATTCTCTGAATAGTTTCTCAGTGGCTGGAAATGTGCTCCTGTCCTTTGTCTGGCATACCGATCTGCTGCCTTGTTCATCCACACCAGCTCTGTCCCTTCTCATTTCCCAGCCTCAAACAAACATGAAACCCCCCTTCTTCCCCACGGGCCCTTCAATAAAGCAGTCTAATCCATCTCACAAATGGCCCTGAGATTTCTCTGTGGAACATCGTCAGAAAACGTGAAATCTGATAAACAGCAGGCGATCACGAGGTCAGCGAGGTCATGCAGTGTAATTATGCATTGCTCCTGCAGCTCAGTAACGGCACATGTTGGCGTTTGAAGGTTGAATTGCTACAATCAAGTACAAATAACACACAGACACACACAGATATCCCCCGTTTATCCAGCCATTCACACCGTCCGTTGCTTTGTGCTCATGTCCACCCTGTTGGCCCCCACAGAGCAGCGACACGGAACCCGAAGCCGGTGATTATTCTGATTTCATCAGGAAGTCAATGCACAACTCTAATGGTCATTGCCATCCTCAGCTATTAAGGGCCAATTAATGCAGAGCCGAGATGGAAGTGCGGTCGGCTGAGTGGACATGTCATTGTGATCATGACCTGAGACGGTTTCTTTCTTCATTGTCAACATCACCTTCAAATTGGCGGAAATCTCTGGCTTGCCATGGAAGAATCACCGAGCGCTGAACTGACTTCAGGAGGAAGATAAATGGAAAAACGTCACCAGTTATCTTACTTGTGTATCTGCTGGAGAGCAAAAGCAGTTTCTCCTCCTTTTTCTTCATTTTGAGCATGACTTTGAAATGGTCTCCAGCTGAGGGGAGTGAATAGCTCCGTTCCCCAGTCTCTCAGTAAAAATATAGGATCCTGCATTTGCTCTGATTGCTCATGTCTGCACCCAGTGTGGCCTTACTCTGGTAAAGTGGACATAAATTCTCCATCGTGACCTTCCCATCGGCCAGACCTGTTATTTTCTCACCTGAGCTGGGGAAAGGAAGCGTCACCAAAGGGACGGGGGCTGGTTCTTAGGAGAGGGGTGCTGCTGGTGGGGGTGTTGGGAATACGGAAGGAGATATGAGACTCCGTGCAGCAAGCAGTTAGCCACAGATCAGCCCTGAGGGACAGCTAATCGATGGGGCTGTCGTCCAGCCTCATCATCTAGCCAGAGCTGGCCCAATTTCCCTCTGATGAGCTGGAGGCCACAGTCTCGGGAGGCTGGAGGAAGGTTAGAGCAGAGGGGAGTGGATGGGTGACAGTGCAGGGGAAGGTCAGTGCTGATAAGGGAAGGGGGCTCCTTACTGGATCCTTGGAAGCAGAGACTGACACCAATTGGGTTCAGCACAGCTAGCTTAGCCACTGGTGCATTGTATGTCACGAGTTAGGCTTGTTAGACAAGGGCCTAATAGGCAATAAGGGACACAGTTGTCACTTTGTGTATGATTGGTGTTGAGAACTTGGCGCCTGTGCAGCCAGGCTACTAGAAAACACAATTCAGCGACCTGAGCCTGCTTTGTTGATGCAGGGAGGGGAAAAATAACACAATTTAAAGTAACAGTGACAAATTTCATGTAAATAAATGTCAGTTTTTCTGCTCTAACCTGCAGGGTGTGTGTCAGAATTCAACCAATACACACTTCATAAATGTGGTTGTTGTTTTGCTGATGTCAGAGGCCACTTCCTGAAAACATCTGCTTCTTGGAACCTTTAATGGCGCAGCTCGAACATAATGTGAACACAATCGAACGAATGAAGGCTTCAAGGATTTTAAGTAATCCTTCACTAATGTCATTGTCGTTCACAGGTGTTATGCCAAAGAGCGTACTCTGCTCACACACTGGCAACACATATTTTATGTCTGTGGTCGAATGGAGGCGGCGACACCTTTGAAAACAAAGCTACTTGTTGTGAGACCCACAGCTGCTACTTGTGGAGCTAATTATTATTCAAAAATATAAAAGGTCACAGATAAAAGGTTTAATTAAGGTCACGAATATGAGGCAGAGCTGGGAGCTCAGTGGGTAGGATGCTTCATCTTCATCGTCTCAGTCCACCAAGCTGTAAATAGGTTCCAGCCATGGCTGGGGAAGTAACCTGTGATGGACTGGCGTCCCGCCCTGGGGGAGCCATAGAGATAAGCACCAGTGGGCCTCAGGAGCTTCTGCTGCTAATGTGGTGTCACTTAACATTACCTGGTGAAATAAATATTATTAATATTCATTATTTGCTCACAAACAAGCTCAACAGGCTTATTTTTGAGACAGCTACATGCTGACTACAAAAGCTAGAGTACCAAGCCATTGTCGTAACTATGCTAAGATATCTTGTGTCGTCATTAACCAGATAATCAATGTCAAGAAATGGATCAAATTTAGGCTCAAGTGTCCCAGGTGCCTTCTGGCAAACTGCAGCTGAAATTTCTTGTCTTCCTTCTCTGTGCCACTCCACCATGAAACTGGTGAGGCAACATACAAAAGTTGCATGATGCACAGTTTCTCCAATCACAGCCACAAGCGCCCATAACTCCTTCAGAGCTGTGTGGGTGTCTGGGTGGCTTCTCTCACCCGTCTCCTTCGTGCACAGTCACTCAGTTTTTGAGAACTGCCTACTCAAGACCGATTTACCATACAGTACCATACTGTTTGTATTCCTTAATCGTTGATGGAAATGAAGTCCAAGACATATTCAGTGACTTGGAAATGGATTCATGACCATTTCCAAGTCACTAAAGAAATCTGTTTGGCAAAGTGATGATTTCCATGAAAAATATTCATTATATTTAGCTTGTCCAATTACTTTTGGCCTCTGAAAATGGAGGGACTGTTTATAGAAATGTATGTTATTCATAAATGGTTAATGCAATATTTTTTCTGAAACCTCTTGAATTAAAGCTGAAAGTCGACGCTGCAGGCACATCTTGATTATTTCATTCCAACTCCAGTATGGTGATGTACAGAGAGGCAATGTTACAAAAATGGTCACTGTCCAAATACTTATGGGTCTGACTGTATGTTGAGAGAGGCGCCCAAGCTCTTTCCTTTGAAAGGCCATTAATGAATGTGGATGGAGAAAAGTAAATGTTGGTGTTGTTACATTGCATACATACAATTAAATGCATTATAATTTATAGAAAATTATCATTCTATATCTGAAATAAAAATTCAAAATAAAATGTACATTACTGGCTAATCTGCTTAATCATAATTTATCAATTTTCCTGGTGGCCCAAAACAAAGGGAGTGCGGACCAAACATGGCCCACATTGGGCAGCCCTGGTTGAGAGAGACGGCTTCAGCTACAAAATCCTTCCTGTGGGGTTGTGTAGCTTTGTGACCACATTATTTGAATTTTAGAACAGAACTACTGTTAAACAATCAGAAAATAGCTTTGTATTTTTCTGAGTTGGTATTTTTCTGTGTATCAACACTCTGTCTGACATTCACTGTGTACCTCGCTCGACCAGCTCCCTCCTTTTCTTACTCTGTTCCTGCTAGTGGTGTAACAGATCATAGGTGATCCATGATCTGCATGGATCATCCACCACTGTTTGGCATGCATATGAGCTGCGGATTAATTGAAAAGTTTACATAATAATGTGATATACAGATTCACTGTCATGGTGAATTGCTTTCAAAGTAATAGCTGCAAATCTTGATGCAGAGTTGCAGTGACATCAAAGTGTGAGTGGAGAAAAAGCAGCTGTGCATTTATATCAGTGGAACGTTAAAAGCAAACAGCCTCTGCCGCCCACAGACTGTATATATACGCTGCTGCATTGTGCTCAGCTTGAGGGAGCCTGCTGCATGCTCGACACATCGGGGTCCAAGCACGTAAATAATTACTTCAAAATATCAAGAGTTGAGGATAGAGTGTGTGTGCCGTGTTCTCCCATTTTCCCCATGCCATCCTGAGCCCACTGAGCCGAACGTGGGTGGAGCTCTGGAAGAAAAAACAACTTTTCCTGACTTTTTCCAAATAGTGTGCCTTCTTTCTTGGGAGGACTAATGTACTTATCCTGAAGTGCTGTATAAATAAACGTATTATTACCCTGCCACCAGACAATACAGAAATCCACACCTTTTTGAAAAAGAATGTGAAGTTATAAACTCATGTATTCTTACTTTTTTTAATTACACTTTAATTACAATTTTGAGAAAGGCTATTTTTATTGACTGGTACTGTTCATATTACAATTTACTATAACAATTAAGTATTACATTTTAAAATATTATTTAAATATTGTACGCCTTGCTTTCATTCAGGACCATGTGCAAAATTCCTTGTTTTTATTGTTTTGTTCTTTTTAAAAATTAATTTTGCTTTATTTATTTGTTTTTGCTGGTCCAAAAATTGATCAGATACATGACTAAAACTTTGATCTGATCCGAACCATGGATTTTGCGATCCGTTACACCTCTAGTTACTGCTGGCCTGTGTGGATTTGTGAGCGTGATATTTGTATTTTACAATGTAACTGCAGTTAAACACTCAGAAAATAACAGTTTAGTTCTCCGATTAGTACACTTTTGTGCAGAAACCCTCTCCTGTGACTGACGAGCGCAGCTGAGACTAACCCATCATCAATCCAGCATCCACGATTCATCCAGCAGGTGGCACACACATCTGTGGGATTATTACAAAGTTGCTTTTAAGATTGATCTGGTGCATCAGAGTTCACCACATGTGAAAGGGTTTGTCCTCATTTTATCATCTTTTAATGTGGTGAGTTACAAGATGATACCCTTTGTTGTCTTTGAGTTATCACGTTAATCTGAGGGGATGGACTCATTCATTCATTCACTCCCCATATTTTAGAGGGTAGAAAAAAGTTATTTTCAGATTTTTTTCACGGCGGTTACACGGTCACAAACCCACACAACCGCGCAGAAAGGATTTTGTATGAATGCAGCTGAAGCAGAGTTTTTCTTTCTCTCCAGCTCTCTCAACATATTTGTGGTTTTGAAGTTCGGGTTGTCACTTCAAAAAATGCTTTTTGATTAATTTCTTTGATTTTGGTCTGGTGGCCACTGCTGGTTGTGTCCACTTTCTAACCTGTCCAAAAATAGCAATGTCTTATTATTTTCATTACACATTATAATATTTACATATAATAAAATAAAATCAACATATGGTATTATATTACATAGACAATGTTTGTGTACGCATTCGTTAATATAATGTATGTATTTCACAATCTCTCTGAAGTTATTTCACTCGCCTCAAAACGGGCTCTATTTAGTTTGAATGAATTTTAATGACTCTTTAAATGGAAAATCAAAATGTTGTTAATCCACATTATGAGACTCGTATACAGCAGTAATTCAGTGGTACAAACATTCGCTAAAAGTTGAAAGTGTGCAGGTACAGCTCAAACTGTGAAGCACAGGGACTGATTTTTCAATTTGCAGGTGATTGAATATAAACGGTTTGACCTGCAAACTGGAATGTTGGAAATAAATGTGTGACGACTCTCAAAGACTCTGAGCAAAACCAATAGTTAAAGAGGAAAGGTCTTAAAAATAAGTCTTACTGACATGACAAGAAGATGCTGCATCCTCTGACCAACATATTTTCAGTAAAAGTTGATGTCAGATGAAAGACTTCCACCGAGGATACGCCAATGTTTACTGTCTGACGTCGACGCTCCTCAGAGCACAGACCCAAGCACGGGGTCGTCATGGACAGGGATAGATTTTATGGTCATGGAGCAGTGATGGAATAAGAACACTGGAATTGGAGTTCCAACCATCTGATTTTATTGATTATCAGTCCTTCCTGTTGAAGGAAAAATGGAATGGAAACCCGTAGACTGTTGGCCCACCACCATATGTAGGGAATTACTCTAAAAGTCTCTCTAAAAATTAGGTTCTTTACTACTTATCTGTCAATATAGTCTCCTTGGTGGTTCTGACAGAGTATCTGTACATCTGACCTCTCTGAACTGTTCAGATACCAAATATGTGCAATCATAATTTTTTGTCTCGTATCATTTTCACATTAATGGTCAGTCAGCTATGTGTAATGAGCCAAAGGGGGGGGAGGCAGCAGGCTACAGGACTTTTATTCTTTTCCATGTAATAACTTGTCTGCTGAAATAATAGTTTGATTCTGTTGAGTCCTTAAAGTTCAAACTTAAATTCCACTTTTTCTTTTAATTAGCTGTAGTGAATTACTGCCAATTCTTGCAGCTGATTATCATCATGAACCATCGTGGAAGGATCAGTCTAAAGGTACTCTAATTTAGATGATGTACAGCCCCAAATCAGAAAAAAATTGGGATGATATGGAAAAAAATGCATTGATCTTTACATTTACTTTGACTTTTATTTCATTGCAGACAGTATGAACCCAAGATATTTCATGAATTGTCTGGTCAGCTTCTTTTCATTTGTTAATGTGTGTCCATTACTGCATTTAAGGCCTACAACACATTCCAAAAAAAGTTGGGGTGCTAAAGCATTTACCACTTTGTAACGGTGCCAATCTTCTCACAACACTTAAAAGATGTTTTGGCATTGAGGATACAACCGATGAAGCATTTCAGGTGTTATGTCCCATTCTTTCTGCAAACACGTCTTAACCTCCTAAGACCTGACCTTGAACTGGAAGTAGTTTGTGAAAAAAGCATGTCCCCATATGTGGACACAGGGTCTCAGGAGGTTAAGATGTCCAACAGTACGGGGTTGTCGTTGCATTTTTCATTTCAAAATTCTCCTCACATTCTCTGTTGGGGACAAGTCAGCACTGCAGGCAGGCCAGTCCAGTACCTGTATCCTCTTCTTCTGCAGCCATTCCTTTATGTTTGCAGAATGTGGTTTTGCATTGTCTTGTTGAAAAATGCATGGACATCTCTGGAAAAGATGTAATCTTGAAGGCAGCATATGTTGGTCTAAAATTCTCTGTGTACTTTTCTGCATTAATGCTGCCATCACAGAAGTGTAAACTACCTTTGCCAAGGGCACTGACACAACCCCATACCACGACGGACCCTGGCTTTTGGACTTGTTGTCTGGATAGTCCTTTTTGTCTTTGGTCTGAAGGACACAGTGTCCATTTCTTCCAAAAAAGACCTGGAATACTGATTCATCTGACCACAATACATGTTTCCACTGTGTGATGGTCCAACCCAGATGCCTCAGTGCCCAGAGACATCGACACCGCTTCTGGACAAGGTTAACACAAGGCTTCTTTTTTGCACAGTAAAGTTTTAAGTGGAATTTATGAATGTAACTCCATATTGTAGTGCTTGACAAAGGTTTCCCAAAGTAATCTCTTGCACATATGGTTATATCAGCTATTGATGAATGATGGTTCTTGATTCAGTGTATTTCATTTGTTTTACCTTATTACTAGCCATAAATTGCCCCTGCGTCCCAACTTTTCTTGGAATGTGTTGTCAGACTGAAATGCAAGAATGGATTTATATTAACAAATTAAACAAAATTGACCACACAAATCATGAAAGATCTTGGGTTCGTACTGTCTGAAATGAAATAGAACTCAAAGTAAAATCAAAGATCACTGTGTTTTTTAAATTTTTATTTGCATTTTCCATCCCATCTCAAGTTTTTTCTGATTTGGGGCTGTATGATTATGGAAAATGGTTTTTACCCCTTGGCCCTGAGGGCTATTTTCAACACCTACATGTTTGTCCATCCTACTGTCACTTCATTGAGTACAAGTCCACTGGATTATCTCCAAAGTGCGGACATTTGCCACATCAGATGGGTTTGATTTTAACATTGCTGTGATCTTTGCAGTCTACAATCAAGGGCTCCAGCATCCATCAAACTAAGCTGTGCCATTTTCCAGACCCTGTTCTCTGGATTTTCCCTTCACCCTTTTCCCCTGTCCACTCCCTTCTCTTTGTCTCTTCAACAGATTTCTCCACTGTAAAATTCTTGTCAACTTACAGGGTTTGTTTATTGTAACTTGGGTCCTCATCATCAGGACACAGACACGTCAGCCTTCTTTTTGGTAAAATTAATGCTACAGTCATACATGGTAGCCATGGCAATGACTGACTTGTTAGGAGACATGTTTTTCTGTTGATAAAAGAAAGCTTTTGTTCATTATTTCTCCTTGATCGCTTTGCATAGTTACTTCAGCAAGTTAGCACATGTCCCATTTTTAGTCTGTTCCTTTGTAAGAGGTGATATTCTACTGGTCATGGGTGCTCCTCAACTTTGCAAAAAGTTGGGGGCTACAAGTTGCTGGATCCTGGTGTCAGTGTCCAGACAGGAACTGCTGGATATGATATTCTAATACCAGCACTGTTGCTAAGGTAGGGCTGGGTGATAGAATGATCATGATCATGTATCACGATAAAATTTAGGTCGATAACGATGATAAGGTTTGGACGTTTATGCTCAATATGGACAGTTCCAGCAGAAATAAAAGTGAGAATGTTTGTAGTTTTTAGCTTGCACATCAAAGTGCACAACCATTTCCTACTGCAAAGGGTTGTTTGAGCAGCAGCAGTGGTGAAGAAAGCGCTGGAAGTGACAAAATAAAAAAGAGAGGATGGAGAGTTGAACCAGCAAGGGGCACAAAAAGTGACTGTAAAAGTGAACTTGTGCATCATCCTCTAAAGCAGAGGAAATTGCTGACAAAAAATCTTATCTGATGGCTACAGTCGCACTGATACTTATAGCAGGATCAATTCAATTTATTTCAATTAATTTATATTGCACGGAATCACAACATAAGTCGCCCCAAGGCATTTCACAAGGGTAAGGTCTAAGCTTACGCACCCCCTGAGCAAGCACATTGGCAACAGTGGTAAGCAAAAACTCCTTTAGGCGTTTTTTGATTGTAGGAAGAAACCTCGAGCAGACCAGACTCAGAGGGGTGACCATCTGCATTGACCATACTATCAATGACAAAATAACAAAACAAAGCCCAACAAAGAAATGTCAAATGTGCAAAGACAGAGAAGAAGCATCTAAGCATTCAATTACATATATAGTCAAGTGGTCGTATTAACCAATTGCCCAAACAAGCATGCAGTAAAGATCATGGATCCGTGAAGTGGAACACAAGTGGGATCATCAGTCATTTGAGAGTTCTGTTCCTTAGAACATCCTTAGAACATCCCTGAAATGTCATTATAATCCCCAGAGTCCTCCACTTGTAGGCCATGGGCCACCGGGGACCCTGGTGCACCCCCCCCCCCCC
>OMMV01194329.1:0-13027 GCA_900302635.1 Chatrabus melanurus
TCAAGTCAATTTTTATTGTTAATTTCTGCTGTACATATAAGACATACATTCATTCATTCATTTTCTATACCCGCTTACTCCAATTTAGTGGTCATTGGGCGAGAGGCGGGGTATACCCTGGACAGGTCGCCAGTCCATTGCAGGGCCACATATAGACAGACAAACACAGCCACACTCTCACTCACACCTACGGTCAATTTAGAATCACCAACTCACCTAACCTGCATGTCTTTGGAAGTGGGAGGAAGCCGGAGCACCCGGAGGGAACCCACGCAAACACGGGAAGAACATGCAAACTCCACACAGAAAGGACCAGGTCGGAAGCGAACCTGGGACCTTCTAGCTGTGAGGCACTAGTGCGAACCACTAAGTCACCGACAAGCCATACAGAGGAATCAAAATAACGTTTCCCTTGGCCCCCATGGTGTAAATAAATATAAACGTTTAGAAAAAAATACAATAAATGAACTAAAATGGAATATCTTTGAAAAAAAATGTAATCAAATGTACTTGTAGTTTCTTCTGGACATGATGGCTCCATACACTGTCCCAAATGATGAGTCCCACCACTGTGCAAAGGAAAATCATCTCAGCTGCTTGTATGAACAATTGACTTCTGGCTCAACAACCTCTTCACCACAACACTCTCAAGCAACTATGGAGGTCACTGTGTTCAGTGACCCTTCAATTTAGCAGAATAGCTTTATTTATTTTTTATTTTTTAGAAGGCTCCCTCAGATCTGCACTTCCAGTTACAATGTTCTGGAGGTCATTTCTTTGACCTCGTGGCTTGGTTTTCCACCGGATACAAGTTGTGGGACCTAATACGGAAAAATGCATGCCTGAGGTAATGAATCAAACAAGGTACAGAAACATCTAAAGCAACATTTGAAAAGTCATAGCGCAGAATGTGAAAACATGTCAACTTATTTATTCTTTAATAAATCTGCAAACAAACAAAAACTACAAGAGCAGAGTTTCCCAATCCTGGTCCTCGGGACCCAAAGTACTACACATTTTCCATTTGTCCCTGATCTAATCGGACCAGATCAGCTAATTCAGGGGTGTTCAGCCAATCAACAGCTGGCAACAATGGAACACACCTGATTTGGCGCGTTATGTGCTGTTAAAGCAGGTAGAAATGGAAAATACACGGTACTTTGGGTCCCGAGGAGCAGGATTGGGAAACACTTTTCTAGGCTATGTAGTGCTGCTTAAAGCTACAGTGTGTAGGATTTAGTGTCATCTAGTGGTGAGGTTGCAGATTACATTATGCCTTCGCCGGTCGCGAGTTTGGTTCCCTTCACGTTTTTGCTTCTTTGGCAACAGGGATTGATGCTTTCTTGCCTTTTCTTGTGATAAGCAATATGTATGAGTATTTAACTATGTCGCTAGGGGAAAAAATGGTTCAGGCAACGTTCCTCCTGCTTCTTGATTACGGCGATCTGCTGTATATGCATGCCTCTGTCCAGTGTTTGCAGCGACTGGACACTGTGTACCACGGCGCTCTGAGGCTCATCACAGGATGCAAAGCTTTGACGCATCATCGCACTCTTTACGCCAGAGTTCAGTGGCCTTCTCTGACCAAGCGCAGACTCACACACTGGTTCATGTTCATTTATAAGTCCATCCTCGGCCTGCTCCCCGCTTACATCTGCGAGTATATCTCACTTAAAACCAGTACTTATGGCTTGTGCTCAAATGGTGCCCTTTTATTGTCCATTCCGAAGGAACGTGGTAAAAAGGCTTCTGCCGCTTCTGCTTGGATTCTCTTGCAGAGTGCATTGCAACTCCAAGAGTTGACCTCGCTCAGGGCTTTTAAACATACTGTAAAGGGATTGGAGGCAGATTCTATTGGAGTTTGTAACTGCTTCCTTTCCTAGCCGAATGTATTTCCCAATGTCTGATTATTTCTAGGTCTTTTGAGCTGCTTATGCACGTTTCGTTATGTGATGTTTTGTTTTGATTTGTGTAAGTCTTCTGGAACTGCGACTGCTGTCTTGGCGAGGGCTCCCTTGTAATCTCAGTGGGACTCACCTGGTTAAATAAAGGTTAAATAAATAAATAAAGCATGGCGGCCTCCATGAAGGGACCCCACTCCCATGTAGATATGAAGGGATCATTCTAAGCTAATGAAAACGCATCGATTCGTTGTTGCGGGTAATTACGCACTAATGCAGCGATAGTTATGAATGCTGTATTCCATTTCTTCTAATAAACACCCTTAACTCACACACTGTAGCTTTTATGAGGCTGCAACATAAAATTTAATGAAAATTATTTTGGCTACCGCCTTTCTTGCTCAGGGTCTGGACTGCATGTTGATTTGGCACAGTGGCATTGAACCAAGGACCTTCTGTTTGGCGGGACAGTGCAGTAACTGCTTGCACCACCGTGCTGCCACTATAAAACTTGTAGGTTTGAGATTGGAAAACTTCCTGAATGATGTCTTTCTTGCTATCAGAACTGAATAACGTGTATTTAAATGCATAGGAGTGTAACGTACTGTAATATATATCAGATGACACGCCAACACATACTGTCAAGCTAATGTCAAACATTTGCTCAAATTAGTATTTAACTCAGCAGCTGCGCTTTCAAAAGCTGACATTTACCACAGACTGAGTGCACACACACACACACACACACAGCCGTGCACAGTGAGCACCTGCTCATTCATACGCGTGCGCACGCTGACGCATATAAAATATAGCGCTATATGACAGCGCAAACAAACATCACAAATAAAAGGCAGCTGAGGAAAAAATTGCAGTGAAGGGGGGGGGAGAAGAAGAGGAGGAGGAGGAAACCCTCAGGGGAATATAAGTCTAAAACTGTAGCCAACAAAGAGAAGCATGTTGAAATATCACAAAGGAAAGAATTGTAAAGGTTAGAGAGGGATAATATAACAAAGCTGTCGGAAAAGTAGATTATTTTTGGACGCGCTGATGCAGTAGCGGTTTGGTTGCGAGCAACACGGTGCAACAGCAACACACTGACGGCTGACAAATGAAAGAAAAACCCCAACAGAAAGTGTTTATTTGTACTGTAGGAGGATCGTGCAACCGCGAGCAGTCAAAACGGCTTTAATGTCAATATGTCTGCAAATGTGCCGCAGTGAACACCAAACCGCCAAAAGATTTTCCTTCACTTGGTGATTGTTTGATTGGTGTTGATTTGATTGATGATGATTGGTTTAATTGTAAAAGTGTGGAGTGACGTTTATAGGATGCTAAAAGTGTTCAAAAAGGTTGGAATCTGGTGACTGTGAAGGCCATGACATTGAGTTCAGTCCTCGTATAACCATCCATCGGCTTTTGTGTCCTGTGGATGTGGACATTATTGTCCTTGAAGGCACAATCAGGATAGAAGTATTTTATTTTTCATTCATAGGGGAAAAAAATAGATAATTCAGAATAAATTTGAATAAATTTGAATTTATGGACAGGTGGACAAAAAAACCTGGATTTTTTAAAAACATTTTAGTTAATTATAGATTTTTGCTGAATCTCTTTAATGTTCAGTTTTCCACTTTAATTAAAACGCATCTGAATGTGTAGAATTTAGGGTCTTTACGGTAGCACATAAATGCCCATCTCTATTTTGATTTTACTGAACCTGTAATCCAGCATAACTTCAGGAACAAAAAAAAAAAGTTCACAAAACAGGATTATCTATTCCGAGAAGATTTTACATATCTCAGAACAGATTATAATTATGTACTTGAATGCAATAAACCCAACAGCACCCAGGAATCATCCCCTCCATACGGTTTGGAATATGGTCACCATTTACATAAAAATGCTTTATAACGTTTTTTTTTTTCCATGTTGTTTTCCAGCATTTGGAATTTTCTGACTTAAAATTCAAGCTTAATGTGTCCATCCAGTCATTCATTCATTTTCTAAACACGCTTAGCCCACTCTTAAGGGTCACGGGGGAGGGGTTGGGGGTATTCCAGCGGTTATTGGCCGAAAGGCGGGCTACACACTGGACAGGCTGCCAGTTTATTGCAGGGCCGATACATAGAGACAAACTCATTCACATTCTTACTCACCCCTACAGCTAATTCTCCAGTTCACCTAACCTGCGTGTCTTTGGAGGTGGGAGGAAGCCGAAGCACCCGGAGAGAATCCACACGAACTTTTGCATGAGTTTGCATAAGGACCCACCGCGCTGCCCTTGTGCGGCCATCCAGTCAACCCAAAATAAACTTGAACAAGGACCCTTCCAGCAGCGTGGGTTGTCCATAGTCTGTCCAGCTGAAGTTGTGATTCCTGCTGGGCACCAGAATCATCATTGTATGCCGGTACAGGTCAGTTTGCACACCTATGGCTGTACTTTAGGTGGTGCACATTTCAGGCAGTGACTGGTCTAGTTTAATTACTCTTACAACCACTTAATAGCCAATGTCATTACATCAGTGGTTCCCAACCCTGGTCCTCAGGGAGCCCCTAACCTGTATGTTTTCCATCGCTCCACACTCTGCTGAAAGCTGATGAGCTCATTCAGGTGTCTGTTAGCTCTTGATTGGCCGAGCAAATTATTGGATCAATAAATGGAATAGTTTTGACTGTGTTGAATGCGTGATCTCATAACATTCATTCATAACATCATAACATTCAGTCACAGATAGTCCAAACTATACCTTTTTAGAATCTTTATGATCAGGCAAATAATATGGTATATGTTTCAATATGATTGGAGGAATTTTTTAATTTGTCCAGATGCCATCTTCGAAAACATGGCCGCCATCTTGGATTTTCAAATGGCCAATCGGGTAGATCTGAAGAGTGACCTATATAGAATATTTGTGCCAAATGTCATGCTTGTATCATCATTTGAAATATCTTGGCAATAACTGCAATTATCTGCTCTACTGGAAGTGCCACCGAGCCGTGCATTACGACTCCCGGGGATGATTTTCAGAGTAGCACCTCTGTGACGAAACTCCTCCTGCTGTGAACTCTGGAGATACCAATGCAGTTGAACTTTTATCTGTATTATGCAATTACATATATGGAACAATCTGCACTATTTTACCCAGTTTATCCTTTAAACCTTCAGCAATCCACAGTCTGACATTACAGTAGTCTCAGTCTGTCCTCCATCTCTCTCTCTCTGTCTTTTGCCTCTTACTGTTGCTCTGCTGTTTTTCCCTTCATTTCTTTTCATCTTTATCACACACACACACACACACACGCACACATGCACAGTGAATGCATTATCTGCCAATTGCCTAATAAACTGTGCGCCATGTATAAGCTGAGTCAGCAGAGCTTCTATTTGAATGGGATTCTGATTTCTGCTAAAGTGACAATCAACCCATGAGAACCCAGTGTGTGTGTGTGTGTGTGTGTGTGTGTGTGTGTGTGTGTGTGGGTGGGTGTGTGCTCACTTACAAGCAAAAGGTTGTCGTGATAAACAAGGCATTTAAAAATCCCCCCGGTCAGTGCATGTTGAAGCACAGGCACAAGGAAAGTAAGAAGGAAATGAACAATATCATAACCTTGCAGCAAATCAGCAATTGAAGTAAACAGATGTTGAATGTACACCGTTTAATACGAGCAAATTTTCAGGGACATTTAATGTAAAAGCTGAAGGAAACGCCAAGACTTTCACCAACTTTCAAGCCGCTCTACCATTTCATTTTGCATAAAATAAATCTTTAAATATATGGGTGTTTTGCACTCACAACATGTGTTGTATTGCGGATTTAATGACTTTGTTTAGTTTGAGAGGATGAAAAATGGTTTCTGCAGAAAGCATGAATGTAGGAGTAGCGACATAAAATCGAAAATAAAACATAGAAGACAGAAGAAGTCTGTTTTTTTTTAAATTGCTAGAGAAAACAGATGGTCCACTTAATTTCCTTGTAATCACAAAGTTGTAAAGCTTCTTCGGCGACGCTTTTGTATTCGGAAAATCACAATAGGTTTAACTGTATGACACCTATGCACCGATCGGCTGCTTCTCATGCAGAGTGCTGAACCTATGCATGTTTAATCAACAGATTTGATTGACATCTATAAGTTGCTGTTCAAGCGTTAACATCTTTTAGACGTCTGCAAATGTAATGCATTTATCATATCAGGACCTAAGTGTGGACACCCTCGTGGTCAATTTGGTTAATGCATATCAAACATGTGTTAAGATTACCGATGTGAAGATGTGTGTGGGGTTGGTGCTTTTTCTTTTGTTTGACTGCACTCGTGACCAGGAAAGCGTTGGACCACACCGAAGGCAATTTGGGCTTCAGCGATTTGTTCAAAGAGGCTTTCCCGCATAGAAGGCGAGTCATCAGCGATGGAATTACCAACCCTTCTATTAACAGGCAGCTCCCATCTCAACTATAATTTGCAACTATAATTTGCACATGCTTCTTATTTATTCGTGCATGGCTCCACCGCTTTCAATTTTTATCTTTCAAATAAAACTTTACTCACTGAAACGGCTCTGCGTAGTTTAATGAACTCCTGGTGCAAACCATTAGATAGCTGTAAGATGTGACCATCAGTTCATACATGTAGGGCCCTATCTTGACAATCAGCAGCGCATAATCCAAGTGCATTTGTGGCTTGATCAACTCTTGTTTTTACACGGCACATAATCTGCGTGCAAAGTAAGGCGCGGGATGGAAAGCGGTTGTATTTTGTCACTTAATTCAGCGTGGGTGTATTTTT
Source organism: Chatrabus melanurus (assembly GCA_900302635.1). NCBI lineage: Eukaryota > Metazoa > Chordata > Actinopteri > Batrachoidiformes > Batrachoididae > Chatrabus > Chatrabus melanurus. The sequence continues at coordinate 6,684 of OMMV01194329.1, forward strand.
CTGTTATCCACTCTAAGAGCCGGGGCGCACTGCTAGTTAGACGGTGGGCCCGAGTGTGAGCATCATTGCACAACGCGTCAAAAAACACACGTGGAGAGCAGCCACCAAAGGTCCCTGAGGTGAAACAAATTGTTCAGTTTCGTATTTTTCCATTAATGTTTACTTATATTTTGTTTGTTCTCAATTCAGTTCCATTGTGTGCACAAGCAGAGTATACGCGTGTCATAAACCCGCCTATGTAAGGCGTATCTGAATGCTGTGCCTTGTAAATAGCAGGAAAAACTGCGCTCAACTTTACATCAGGTTCATGGTAGTCTTTGGCACAATCATTTTCTAATTCCTCACAATTGCAATGTGCCACCAGTGCACCTGATCACACCTCATTTTAAGACCGACATGCCTACGGGTGCATAAGTGAGTGCACGTGCACTTGCTATTTAAAGAACGTGGACGCTAGCCACGAAAATGATATCTGCATTGGTTGCCAACGAGGAGTGACTCTTGCGCTGCGCTATGCGCTGCTACGCACCAGATGGAAGCTCGAGCCTGTAGTGTTGTAAAGTGATTTCCTGACAGTTTACTCATGAAGTTTCCTTAAAAACCTACTTTACAAAAAAAGACATTACAGTGTAAATGTTTGGTGACATTAGCAAACCCAGCTGCCTTCACAATTTTTGTTACTCTGAAGCACATTTAGAACGTATTGAGTTACTATCAGCAATAGTTTGACTTAAGTTTGGTTTTCATGCTCAAAATCCAAATTTATGTGCTTTAGAAACAACCTGTTTCTTTAAAAGGAACTCTGATATTTTCAAGAAGAGCTCTATTTTTAGATGTTTTTGGGGTTCAACTTTTCACTCAGGACAAAAACCATTGTAATCGGCGCAGTATTGATTTAGAACACAAACGCCGTCACGGGCTAACTGACTACATAATGAATTTCTTGTCACCACTGAACAGGCGAAAATGTCATGATAAATGTTTGGCAGCATGGAGCGGGTCCTGGCGGATGTAAACGTGTGCATGTTTACCTCATTAAATGTAAAGAAAGTTTTTAAAACGACTGATTATATGGTTAGCCGCTTACTTTGGCGTTCTGGTGCCGCTCTCCACTGAATCAATACAAGTTGATTGCCAATGAGGAGCTCGATCTTCCAGAATAATACATTATGATGAACCCCAAAACATCTAAAAATAGTGCCCACGTTAAAAAAAAAATCTGGAGTTTCCCTTTAAATAGAAAGTAGTTGTTGCTTGCCACGCCCTCTTTCAGATGGGAGGGGGAAAACAAGATAATGGTTGAACATAGTATTCTAAAATGAGCCCTTTAAGGCCTATATTTTTCTTAAAGTGGGTAGTTTCCACATTCACAGACAGAATCGTAGGACTTTGATGATATTTATCATGAAACTCCAACCACATTAAACTGAAATAGATATAAAAAACAATTTTGCACAATACGACCCCTTTAAGTAATATTTGAAATTGCATAATTGAACGCAAATCTCATCTCCTTCATCAGATTCCACTTTGCATTCAAATGCATGCACACACAGTGTCTGCATTCATACCGACTATAATACACAAATAGACTGCAGCCATCCCGCTGCACACACAAATACAACCACAGTTACGAGTGAGACTGTGAGGAGACGGGGAAGAAAAGGCAGCAAATGCATCTGAATGAAAGATCAGGGGAGACGAATGAACACTGAGAAGAAAAAAACTGCCAAATGGAGAGCGCCAGAGGAGATATGATTTTTGCAGGAGTTGTTGACAAAGCTCTGTTTTTTTAAGCAAGAGCTAAATCATCCTCACATAAACCCCTCCAGGTTAGAGGGATTTGTGTGAGATGTATGTATTCTTTCCTCTTCAATCATTTGCTTTCTTCTTGTTGCTGAGTATTTTTTTCACTTTTTGTCTGTTTGTTGTCTGTTTCCACTCAGTTTCTGTCGATTTGATTTCAATCGCATCCTGTTGCTCTCTCTGTCAGAGTTATTGCAGAGTGTGATCACATGATGAGACGCTTCATGTCGGCAAACCAGGATCCATAACCAGCAGAGACATACAGAATGGTTCAGGGTTTCACATCCACACCTTTAACAGAGTGGGAATTTGATTATTGTTTATTTCAGCACAGGAGGAGCATCTTCACCAAGAGTGAAACACAAACAAGCGACAAACATACCAAGACCAATAAACAAATACTGACAGTACTAATCAATTCATAGGTTTTAGTTGTGCATGTCACGTGCATTGAGCCAAGGAAGGAAACTCTTCACCAAGAGTGAAACATAAAAGCAAACAAATAAAAAAGCCAAACAAACAACTAAATGCAATGATAGTTTAAGTTGTGCAGGTCAGGTGCAGTGAGCCAAGGAGGAGAATCTACACCAAGCATAAAACACAGAAGCAAATGACAAACAAACCAAGAGCCACAACCAAACACGGACAGTAAATATCAGTCCAACAATTTAAGTTGTGCAGGTCATGTATACGGAGTAAATCACCTGTTTTCCTCTTTAAATTCAAGTTGCTTTAAAAGTGTGTCTGTTTGGATACAGTATTGCTAAACCTGTTGTTAAAGAACATGAATGAAATATAGTGAGAATACAAAAGAAAACAAAACTACAATAAGGTGTATTTCAACAATGAATGAGTTTAATTGAATTTAAATAACAGCAAAAGTAGAAAAATAAACCTTTTACCTTTTTGTTGCATAAAAAGGAGGTTGAATTTGGTGCTGTGTGTTAAATTTGGAATCACAGCACAATGTTTGATGTGGAACAGGTTGAACAGGAACAGAACCCCTTAACCTCATACTTGAGCTGCAACGCAAAACCCTGTAGTCCAGAATCAACCCGAGAATCACAGCAAAGTCCCAAGAATGGTACCAACAGGCAGCCCTGAAGCATTAGGTTCCACCACTGGGCTTCAGTGCAGGCAAGGATCCCAGCCTCGAAATCCAGACACAGACCATAAATACACGAATATCCAGCCCCAGAGGAGGGACAACCAAGCCAGGGAGGGGGTGGAGAGCACACAGCCACTGCCAAACGCACCTGGCACAGACCAGTCAGACTGCACGCCTAATCCAGCCAAGACAGAGTCCATATGTTGTACATTGGTTGAGTTGGTCCCCGTGTGAGGACAGAAATCGGCCACAACTTGGCCCCAAGTCACGTTTGGCTTTCAGAGAGTATTGTCGATTCTCAAAGGTTCTTTTGCTGGTACCAATACATAAATCCAACCTTCTTGGTTTCAATTTTAGTCATCTGTAAAGATTTATGAAGGAAGTCCTTGTTGACCGCCTGCCAATCACAGGCCACCCATTACCAAAGCATCCAGTAGTCAGCCAGCACAACTTAATGTCAAACTGCTACATATTTTCAGTTTTTCTCTTAACCCTCTCTGGCCCTCTGTCTTATTTCTCTTTCCAAATTGGACTCCTCTTTTAGATTCAGCCTGTGTCCAACAAGCACATTTGCCACCTTTTAGCCTTTCGCCTGCTGCCCTCTGACGTTTAAAGCTGCTTGTCTAGACGGATAAAATTTGAACTTTGAACTGTCACAATTTGCAGCTTCAGCTGGATTCGGGTCCAACGGGTCGTTTCTACACTGACCTAAACCAATTAAACATTCTGCTGGTGGGGTAGATAATCGGGTTTAGCGCCGATGTGCATTGAAATGCAGCACAGAGTTCATGCAAACAAAGGATCATACAAGACAGCTTTACAGTACAGACAAAGTCACACATTTGCAGGACGTTAATGCATTCAGTGAGACCGTGACGCTGCAGTGTGAGCAGGTCTGCTCACACAAAGATGAGAGGGTGAGACGATGTGGACCAAGAGGAAAGAATAAAGCACAAAAACTGTATTTGATAAAGATGAAATGTTGCAGAAGCCTCGGAGGGAACAAAATCTCAAGTTTATGCAGGATTTATTTCATTTAAGTGTTTTTTTTCCTCTCTGTCTTTATGCAAGAGAAATGACTGGTAACAAATGATGAAGATGACTTAAAGCTACAACATCAGGCAGCAGACACGTGCCCGCATGCTGCCACGTTGGCAAAAGTCCCACTTGTTCTAATGGAGCGCTGGCTAATGCCCACCTCCGCTAGCACCATGTTGTGGAATGCCGTGCTGCGTTTGAGGTTCACTCCCAAACTCCAGTAACGTGATTTTTGCTGACGTTTGGCCACTTTTCTCGACCTTTCCCTGCGTTCATCAAACGCTGGGGTAAACGTTATAGTGAGATTGCACCTTAACCACTCATTTAAAATAAAGTTATTCCAGCAGTACCCAAGGACCCTCTGAAGAGACCTAGTACCGAAGACGTTCAGTCGTCGCCTTAGGTCACTGGTTAGCATCCAAGTCTCACAACCATACAGTAAGACAAGAAGCACCAGGACCCAAAAGACTTGGACCTTCATTCTCCTGCAAAGATATCCGCATCGCCAAACACCTCTGTCCAGAGACCTCGTTAGCTCTTCCCAGGTGTCTCCCGATCCCAGAGACACAAATGTCACTGCTGAGATAAATGAATGTCCCGACAAGTTCAACACTTTCACCACATACAAATATACTTCTGACGGCTGAGTCCAGGAAGTCATTGAAAGCCTGGATCTTAGTCTTGATCCATGACAATCGCAAACCCAGACACTCTGATTCGTCACTCAGCTTCTCACGTGCTGCGATGAGGGTATGCATCGATTCCACAAAGATCGCAGCATCGTCTGTGAAGTCAAAGTCGGTAAACTCAACAAAAGGCACCGAGGCCGCTGGTTTCCACAACCCAACCCAACACCCAGTCCATGCAAGTAAACCTGCTGCAGATCACAATCAGTACCTGTGAATATAAGTTAGAGGTATCATTGTCCGGATTTTCAGGATTCTGGCAGGTGAGGTGGCACAGAAGGTCACAAATTACAACACGCAGTCGGAAATCCAAAACTGCACCTGTGATCTCAACGGGACGTGCAGAAATCTGGCATGCGTGTTTGTCTGTTTGTGTGACTGTCAGCAGAGACCTACATACATGCATAAATAAAACAGGGCGGTCTGTGCAGCATCACTGGAAACGTGATGAGCCAGGAAGGCTTACTGAGCAGCAGTGATTCACTTCCTGACACAGATGTGACATCAGCGTGAGAGGAACAGCGGTGCTAACTCAGGTGATGTGGTTTCTCAATGGACAGGAAGTGAATTATTTATTGATGTAAGAGGATCAAGAGAGAAAGAAAAGAACAATAAGTCCACGAGGAGTGAGAGCTGTGACATGCGGAGTAATTTCCTGAGCTGATATTTCACCTTCCCCAGTGAATCCATGCAAATCCACTCTTGTTTTTTTTTTGGTTAACTGCATTGAGTTACATTGAAATTTGCACTTAGGTTTGAATGTTAAAATGCTGGTTCTGGGAGGTGGCGGCTGCAGCCGGTGGCCAAAGGTTCTTATCTCATTATCTGTGCTTTTCCATCAAACGGCGGTATGATGTGTGTGGAACAATGCACCAAAAGCATGAAAGCCTCATTCAGAGAATGTGTCACCAAAGATCAAAAGAAGGTCTGGAAATGTCAGAAATACAGAGGCTCTGGCAGGTAGAATGCATACAAACCGAATTCTAAAAGCGTCAGAGCCGGAAACCTCAGTACAGACATTGTGAGAAGTGAAACCTTTTAATCAGACATCTTTTGTTGCACCAGGACACTCTGAGGCAAGGACGACTTTGACAGAAATATGATGCACAGAGCATGGCAGCGTTACTGCACAGCGTGCTTTGCAGCTCACACATACGGCCACAAATGTGTTGGATTATTGCCATTCAACATTTTGTGTGTCAAAGCCAGGAGCTTCAGTTTCAGTCAGCAGACATTCTCGCACCTCGCGATACCTCATCCTCATGGGACGGTTGTTTTACTTTTAACTAGCGCGTTGACTACCCATCACAATGTGACGGAAGGAAAACTCTTTGATTGACACATGATATGAGATAAAGATAACAGTTTTATTATTTCTATACCTGAGCCTCTTTGTATTCTACATTTTGGGTTGTAGCTTCTTTCATGTAAATGAAAAGGCCTTCTGGAGACCCTGTTCTTGAGCATCCAGTATCCACATTTCATAACATTGCATCTTGACCACAAACGTTTCCCTCCCCCTAATGTTTTTTTCTGTGTTCCGGCCCAGGCTGAACCGATGACCACGTTTCATAAAAATCTGTTCATGTGGATTTGATTAATGCGGTTTTCAGTATACTGTCGGCGTTTGGAGGCTGATTCAGAGCAGATTTAAGGTTGAGCACGGTCTGAGTCAGTAGTCGGTAGTCACCAGTCTGATCCCACTC
>OMMV01194332.1:0-10847 GCA_900302635.1 Chatrabus melanurus
TTGCACAGTACTGTGTATGTATATATGTATGTATATATATATATATATATATATATATACTGTCACTGACTTGCATGTCAGCTTAGTCACCTCTACTTCCTGAAGGAATGATGTCTTTTGGTTTATTCTGCTTGTCATCTATTGCAACTTCTAGTTCCTCAGAGCCGTTCATGCAGTTTATTGTTCATTAGTGGGAAGTGATGGTCTAAAACTTAGAGAAGTGGACTGTTTTGTTTTGTTTTGGTTTTTTTCATTTTTAATCACATGCTTATGTGGTTGGTGTTTTACTGTCATTTGTATTTCAATTTGTGAAGCATTTTATGCATGAATATAAAGTACTATATAAATAATAGTAATAATAATAACAGCTGTTGTTGTTACTGTAGTTGTCGTCCCCAGTGGAAAATTATAAAAGCGAGCAGACACACAACCACATGCAAACTTAAGTTGAGGTGGTGTAGGGCACTTTTAGAGGATGGAGATAAAGGCATTATTGCAACTCAAGTATGTGTCTGTATTATCATTCAGAGTGTCATTACAAACTATCAGCTCATCGCCCAGCAGACAGTATAGTGCTAAGGAGGCATGTACTGATATTGGTGCTATCCTTTTCTGTTAAAATCTGTCCTTTCCGGGAACAAGCACATGCTTTGAACATGAGAGCCAAGAGACGGGAATCATGTTCATGAATGTGCTCTGCATGCACATGGAGGTTTGGGACAAACATTGGCTTTTGATTTGATTCCACTTGCGATACTCCAGGATCAAATGTGTTTAAAGAAGAAATGTCCGTTCCTGAATATATGTTGAACACAAGTGGGATTTTTTTTTTGTTGCAACCTTTCCCGTGAAAATGTCCTGCAGTCATGCAGCAGCTCGGAACTACAAATCAGGCTACAGTCTACGGGTGGATGCAGGTGAAGGAGAAAAATTGCATCCAACATTGTGAGAGCAGCATTTTTGCAACATGGAGATGCACAATTGTATTCCATGACTTGTACAAGAAGAAGGAGGCGCGTTTATAAGATCCTAAAGGTGACGCATAAAGGGTGCACTAGGTTGGGTTTCTTTTGGCTCTGATCTCAGTACGCCACATTTTGGCCACGGGGTGTGCTTTTCTGTGCATGATCCAGCATGTGGGTGCCTCAGTGTTTGGGAGTCCAGCAACTGGAAAAGGCCAGGGGGACGCCCATGTATCACAGAGCTATGGTAGATAGACACCTACTTTCAAAAGGTAAGGATGGACTGAGTGTATGATTGGGGGGGATGCCAACCAGGCAGGGTGAATCTGTAGTGTGGTTGATGAGGTCACTTGCGGTACCAAGGCCTGCTCACAGGACTGATTTCAGTCTTGACAAGCGTGTACATGAGCATGTATGACCAGACTAAAATGTGAGAAAAAGTAGCAAACATTTCAATTAATAAAGTAAAATCAGGTGCCAGGTCAGGTCTGGGAGGATGAGCTGGTGCCGCGTGCCACACTACAGAACCACCCTAGGTCCTGGTTGGCAACCCGTCATACAACCTGTTTATAAAAAATAAAAAAATAGGCCAGAAATATATTTTTTAATGACGCCAACGAAAAATGAAACAGAAAAAAAAAGAGCCAAATATCCATTAATTTGGAAATAAAATCAGCGCTCTGATCAACATAGCAGCACTGAGGTTGTGATGATCCAAGTGCAGGAATAATACGGAATAAAACTGAGGTTTTATTCCTGTTGTGCTGCACACGTACGTCAAGACACCTGTTAAATACTCTTCTTATAGCTATAACTGGTTATAAAGTCATTTTCACATGAAGACATAACAGACATGGAAGCATCATCTAAAATGTGATTCTGTTGTGCGAACCAGCAGATGTTTGCGCTGCAGGCTTGTTTAAGCCTTAATGACCATTAATTAAACGCATCTAGGGACAAGCAAAACTGTAAAAAAAAAAAAAACTTTTCAACCAGATTTTGAAAATGAAAAAAGTCCAGATTTCAAGTCCTCTTGCTCAAATAAGATCATTATTAAAGGGGTCATAATGTGCAAAACTGTTTTTTATCTACCGTTGACATTTTCATGTGTTTGAGGTTTAATGTTAAACATCTCCAAAGTCCCACATTTCTGAGTATTTTCACAGACATACTCTTGCTATAAACATTTAGGCCTAACACAGCCTGTTTCAGACCTCTGTGACATATGTAACAGAACTAAACCCCCAAATGCTTTAATTTTACCTCTGTTACTAAGTTCAAGATCTTAGGGTTGTTTTTTTTTTTTTGCTAAATTAATGCTGTTGAGAATGTATAATACTCTCCAATGTGTCCCAGTTGACAATGAATCATTCCATGTACTTAAAATGTTATCAAAATACTTTTTATTTACATAAAAGGACAAAACATTCTACTCCTCCCAAAATTTGGAGAAAAAAGTAATACGGTCATATAATACAGTCACTGTCCAAAAAATAAAAAATACTGTGATATTAATTTTAGGTCATATCGCCGACCCCTACCATATAGAGATGCTGGAAGCACAGTGGGCCATAAAGACTGCAGGTGCAGGAAATAAAAATACTTTTTAGCCCATACTGAGCGAATTCTTCCAAAAACCTCAATTAAGATGCGAGCCGCCCTGTATTGGGTGTAGAACGGCGTGTAACGGATGGCGTTTAAGAACTGGATAATCCTCTGAAGACGTGTGCTGGTCTGAGAGGATCAGCAAACACAAACAGGACTTCAAAAGGAGCAAAACAAAGACGGCTGACGTCACTGCGACTCAATGTCAAGGAGTCTCTGCAGTCGAGAGAATGATGGAAGCGGAAAAACAATGCTGTGAAGATACTACAAAAAAAGAGAGACGAGGAAGTCAGCGACTCGGGGGGATATAATGTGGTGAGCTTGTTTTGTTTCAGTGTTTCTAAAATGCTGTAATAAGTGCTGTGGTTTGACAAAAGTGCCTGCAGGAAAAGCCCAGGAGGTTGTTTGGCAAATTAAGCATTCAATCTCCAGAATAGGGAGACGCACATTACTAGTCACTGACATTCTAGTGGACTTACTCTGGGAATTCTAGCGTCATTTTATCAGAAGAATCTACAGTATCCAATGAAAGTGAGTACACCCCTGGGAAATATCCATTAAATACCAAATAATTCAAAACGGTATCACCTCTCAACAATTGCATTATATCTAAATAAGCAAGTAGAGTGTTCCCTCTTATGAACGATCAAAAATAAATACTCTGGAAAGACGATGGTGAAAATACAGGCCCCAAAGTGGAAACTCAGTGCAATAAAACACATTTAAACACATTGGTCTGGGAGCCGAGAGTTGGTGTATCCACCACACTACGGCACCGCCTTGGGCCCTGGATGGCAGCCTCCCAGGCGGACCACCGATCCATCCCCACCTCCCAAAAGTAGCCATCCATCGTCCACAGCAAGGCGAAACGTGGGCGTCCGTTGGCCTTTACCTCTGGGGTCCATAACGGAATCGCCTGCATGCTGGGTCATGCCCAGAGAAACGCACCACATGGTCAAAATCTCCGAGCTGTAGTTCCCTCACAATGCAAGTAGTACGAGAACCGGTTCCAGCTGAGAACCAGTTCCAAATATTTCAATCAATCAGAATCGTATGCTTCAGACACGATCAATTCCTCTCATCAATGCCGGCATGTTATTCTGACACTTCTACATTGCAAAAACATATGTGTCATGATGTCACGTCTGACATCAAGACTCTGTGTAGGCTTCCATTTTTCCACTTGATAAAGATTCGCCCCGGTAGACCGTATCAATAATGGCATCTATCAATAAAATCGTATATATCCCATCCCTACTCATCTGAGTAACTGCTCGTTAAATACAAAGTCATTCCAATGGTACCCAAGGATCCTTCGATGAGACCTCGTACCAAGGATATATAATGTTGGTAATTTGTTTACAGTATGCTCACTTCAAAAACAGAGAAATGGTAAACAAGGCAGACTAGTGAGGGAAGCTTCCAAGACGCCAATAACAACTCTGAAGGAGTTACAAGCTTCTGTGGATTCAATTGGGGAAACGGGGCGTAGGTCAAAATATGTCTGTTGCTCCACCAGCTGCATCTTAATGATAGAGCAACACAAAGAAGGATTTTGTTAAAAAGACGACATAAAATTTCAGCTGTAGTGGAAACTAAAGCCAAGATTTCATATGTCTATTTAAAAAAAAAAAAAATTATTCTTCATGTAACTTTCCCATGAAGCTGTGAAGCAACAAACAAAAGTTGCCCGATGTCCAGTTTCCCCGGTCACATCCACAGAAGCTTGGAACCCCAGAGTTGTCATCGGTGTCTTGGAAGCTTCCCTCATTTGCCTACTTTGTTTACTATCACTCTGTTTTTGAACTCAACCTACTCCAACTCAAAACACAATTTCCATACACTACATACTGTTTTTATTTATTACTCGACTCCAAGAGATATTCAATGACTTGGAAATGTTCTTGTATCACACTGATTTGTCTATCTATCTACATATATATATATATATATATATTTTGCATCACTTTTTACCAAAATTGGGGCAACTTTAACTTTTGACCCCTGTACAACCTGAAATTGACCTTTGTCACTATTTTTGCTGTTTTTACCCCATAACTCCATAACATTCAGTCATAGATGGTCCAAACTATACCTTTTTGGAATCTTTATGATCACACAAATAATATGGTATACTTTTCAATATGATTGGAGTATTTTTTTTTTATATTTCGACCCCTGTGTGTCAATAAACATGCTGGTAACTGCTATTGAGTCCCAGTTTGTCCCCATATTTGCTATTTTTGCCCCATAACTTCATAACATTTAGTCATAGATAGTCCAAACTATACCTTTTTAGAATCTTTATGATAAAGCAAATAATATATTTGTTTCAATATGATTGGAGGATTTTAAATTTGTCCGGACACCATCTTGGAAAATGTTGCCGCCATCTTGGATTTTCAAATGGCCAGTCCGGTAGATTTGAAGAGTGACCTATATAGAATATTTGTGTCAAATTTCATGCTTGCATCACAATTTGAATGATTCATACAGTTATCTGCTGCACAGAAGCAAAATGTCTCAGGTTCAGGCCTGCCTAAGCCCTGTTCTCCTGATACAGTTGGAGTTGTTAGAAAAAACCAGATCAACATGTGGATCCCGTGCCTAACCTGCTGTGGTGGCCCTGAGCGAAATGGGAGCAGCACAACAAAATCTCATTGAATGGAATTCAATGTACTATGTTTAAATTATACAGAAATTAGTTTAGAAACAGCTTAATAATATTAATTCAGCAAAAAAAAAGCTGTTGTATTTACTGCTTTAAAATGTAAATGATTTGTAAATTACAACATTAAACCGTAAAATTTTCAGGTTCTGTGAAGGCATATACATATTTTTACTGTATTTTTTTGCAGAATTATTCTGGCAACTGTGGCTGCCGGTTTTTGTTTTTTTCCGTAAACACTTTTTTTTTTCTTTTTTTTACAGTGTACGGTACTTCTGTACTGTGTGAGACCTGGCAGAAAGAACAGGTTTGTTTTCTTTGTAGGTCACCAATTGCAGAGCTGGAGCACTTTAAAATAAAAATAAAAATTGATTCCAGCAACAGTTAACATATGTGAGCTGTTTCTTGGGAGCATCTCGTTATCAGTGTGGTTTCACTTCTTTTAGCCAAAGCGCTGACAAATCACTTTGAGCCGGGAGATACCTGCAGTACACCGAGAGCTCTCTCGCTTACGCCAATCCCCCTGTGCCCGTGCAAAGAGCCAAAAACCTTGAGTAAGCAAAAGTCTACCGGTGGACTTAAGTGAGCCCGCTCTTGGGGAAATACAACTTTCCGCACAGAAATCTCTGGAAGTCAACTTTCAGGCTAGCGTTTGAGTCTTTTTCTTGGGCAGGTTCCATTGAATGCTCCTTCTGATGAACCCATGCTGGGTTTCCTCAAAGGGCACTTTCACCCTTCTGAGCACATTTGCATACAAAGTGAAGGCAGAGAAAACATGTTTCACACTAATTGTCTGCTCTTTTATTGGCGGGGTTAATGCAGACCTCGGGGGTTCTCCAGATTCCCCTTTCACCGAGCTTCATAATGCTGTTGCACTTTCTAAAGACGGCCTTTAAATTTACTGCCCTCTATCTGCCGCTGGCCTGCAGTCGGCTTCCCCGGGGCTCCGTGGGGGATTAGGTCGTCTTCTCCGACACCCTTGGCGAGCAATAAGAAGGCGAATCACTGTTCTACGTTTGAAACCTCGAGAGAAAAACAACAATTAAATCACACCTGCTGAATAGACTCCACAAGACTCCGATCTGAAACGTGGATGGGATTGAGAAGATGAGTTGTTAAACGTGCCAAAAAGCGGGAACGCCGGAATGATGCACTTATTAGAGAATGGTGGGGCCAAGGAGGAAGCTGTTCCCACGGCTTTGGGAGTTGCCGTCTGTGTGCTCTGTGGGTAAGCGTGCACAGTTGTCTGCTCGCTTTTCTTTTTCTGACTATGACTGAAGCCACGCTGTATTGTGGTCGTTATCCCCGCTGTGCCGGGCCTCTCCCCCACGTTGGGCTCCAGCAGGAACCGCGCAGCAGACCCTCGCCGGGATGGACACACCAATCACGTTGGATAAATGTTTTGGGGGATAACTCGGTGCCACCACAGACGCTGATAAGCCCACCCTGCGGTCGCCTCCACGCCCTCTGACTACTGAGCTACATGAAACTTATTGGTGATGACATCGTTACATAATGACGCTTGGCTCCGTTTGCTTTGGCCTCCATGAAGACATGCCCTGCAGCTGAATACTTAGTTTGTGCTTAACGTCAGTTAGGAACCTACTACCTAGCTGTTACTGTAGTACATAGTAGGGACACGATTTGGACATACTACACCGCCGCCATCTTACCCCTCCCTTGACCTGGATGTTTACAGATGACGCATATGCGCGTACCCAAGTGTGCTGCGAAAATTTCTATTTTTGCAACAGCAGATTTTTTTGAAAAGGTGCTTGATGATTTTGGAATCTTTATGATCAGGCAAATAATATGGTATATGTTTCAATATGATTGGAGGATCTTACATTTGTCTGGACACCATCTTGGAAAATATGGCGGCCATCTTGGATTTGCGAATGGATACCGTGCTTTTCTGAAAGAGTCGATTCTGGACATTGTTCACGCCAAATTTGGTGCTTGTATCACAAAGTGAAAGATTCTTGTGGTATATTGACTTAATCTGCAGCACTATACAGAAAGGTTTTGAAAATAAGAAATATTAAGTAATTTTTTTTTAAAAAACACGGAAAATCATTTTAATCTAATTAATGCACACTCTAACTTGACCTCCTGCTCATCCATCTCCTCGAGGTCATGCTCGTTTCCATCACATGACGTGCCACTTTTCGTGTATTAGCTCCAACTGGAACAAACGTGTAAGATTTTAGGGTTTACAAACGGTTTTGACGGTTAAACTTAAAAGTCAGCTGACCTAACTTTAGTGGAAGCTAATTGGCGCAATCATGGTTTTCAAAGTTAGCTGGAAAGCTAATCTGCTAATGAACAAGTTAGCTTCGCTAATTATCAGTTAGCTGATTGGCTGAACTGTGCCCACCGCTGCATGTATATAATGTGCATGAAATACATGTAGGTTACAGTATCTTGAAAGTTCATGGATGAATCAAAAATGTAATTTTTTAAAAAAGTTTTTAAGGGAAATTATCTTTGACTAAAAACTTGAAAAGCTGCCTTTCTACGAAACGACTAGCAGTATGTGACAAAAACTACCAAACATTCCTCTACACATGCACACCATTTATTTTTCACGAATGTAAAAAAATTTTTATGCAGGATGTTACCTGGATGTCATATTTTACCATCCTTGTAGGAACAGTGGAAATTTTATAATCAATAATAGAAGTTTAAAAGCCATACGTGGGAACAATTTTGAAGAATGGATTTACTTTTTTTTTCTTTGACAGCACAAATAAAGACTTATTTAGCAGTAAATTCGCATTTATTCGCACATTGATTTCAAAAAAAATATTGGCGATCTCCAATACAATGCAAAAGTGTGCAATTTCCTTATTTGATGCTGAAAATAGTTTTGGAAATTAATATTTTTTCCAATTAAAATTGTTTTCAATTCATTTTCACCAAACAATATAAATGTGCCATTACAAAGCCAATATGCACATTAATACAATAAACACTTATAGGACGCCTCCAGTTGGGATGCGTCTATCTGGACCCAAACCCTTTTGATCACGTGGGACTAGTCACGGTTTCTTCAGAACGTGACCTTCATTGGAACATTTTAACACCAAGTGCAGTGGTTGCTGTCAGAAATTGGTGAAATAATCCAGGTTGGCAATGACTTGTTGTCCCGAATCAAGGAACATCTTGGAGGTTTGTTCATGATGGAGGGCCAACTGGAGCTGGACTGCTGCAATGTTCCTTTCCCCACCTGTGGTCATGAACTTTGGGTAGTGACCAAAAGAATGCGATCATAGATGCAAGAAGCCAAAACGAGTTCACCTCCGAGGATAACTGGGCTCACCCTAAAGCCCCGGTTCTACTTGTACTGAACGGTATCCTCTTGCAATATTCCATTGCGGCGTTATGTTGGAATACAACATAAAGTCGTCGATACGGAACAGTTGCTCTGCGCTTCTCTCCGCTTCTCCCAAAGTATCAGGCATGGATATCTTCTTCCATGTAAGTGGGGGGGGGAATGACAGAGGTTTTCCAAAGCATTCGACGTTGTAACAGAATAAATCAAAAGGGAATTTCTGCTCATTTGCAGGAAGAATGATGCATTCAAACTAACAGAAACTTGAGGTCTCTGAGCAATCTTAAAAAGCTCAAAATCTGCTCTCGAGCCCCAGTGGTTACTGAGATACAGTGAGGGGGGGGCATCATTTCATTTAGATCAAAGGTCAAAACAGGCATTTAAGGTCATTTTCAGGAAAAAAAAAAAAAACAACTTTGAATTGGATCAACCCACGTGGGGTCACTGAGTAATTTAAGCCCAGAATCTCCTCTCGGGACTGAGCAATTACTGAGGTCTGATCTGAGTGGTGAGTAAATTTAGTTGTGTTTGGCTGTTACCATGACAGTGCTTCAGTTTCTCAGCGTTCAATTAGAACCTATAGAAACTTAAATAATTTAAGACTACTACTTCCTAGTAGTCCAGCGGCTAAGTTGAAAAATATTTCACATTTTGGAGAAATTATGAAACTTGGCAGACAGGTAGAGCAACCCAGTACGGTCACTTTTCGATAAGGACCCAACTCCGAAACGCCCCCTAGTGGACGCCATCTTTAAATTTAATATGGCCGACATATTTGCTATATTTTTGTCCATAACTTCAAAACTAAAGCAGATAGAAATGTGATTTCAGCAGCTAACCACCCATTTTCAGGGTTAAGGAATCCAGTGAAATCGGGATCAAGCATATCTGAAGTCCTCCATCTTGGATTCAAAGATGACCACCATGTTAGACATATGTTCTTATAACTTCTACACCAAATCAGATACAAATGTGAATTCAGCTGATAACGCCTCCTTTGAGGTTCAGTGAGATATCTGCCATATTGGAATTCAAAATGGTCACCATCTGTTGAACCGTTAAACTGCTTGTACCCCAATGTTAATTACTTGCAAACAACACGATATGATTTTTACGCAGTCTTTTATTTGGTTCTTGATTTAGGCCTGGTTTTCAGAGCACTGTCCGTCACAGGCACATAGGGAGGTGCATTGGAGATTTGCTGCGTAACATTTGCAGTTTCCTTTGCAAGTGTTCTTGCACTTGCAGCTTAGGAGCTCGTAGCGAGCCTTAGAGGCCTCGGTAAGTGAGGTCCATACCACTGTCCACATATCACCATCCTTTTCCCAACCCTAATCAGCTGGACAGATGGACAAAAATATATCAAATATGGCGGCCATATTAAAATTCAAGATGGCGGCCACCAGGGGCCGTTTCTGAGTTGGGTCCTAATCGAAAAATGTTCCTATTGGGTTGCCCCATCTGTGTGCCAAGTTTCATAATTTCTCCAAGAAGTGAAATATACTGGCATATTTTTGGTCTTAGCCACTGGACTATAGGATATGCCATAAGATCCACGGGAGCACGCACAGACAAACAGGCATGTAGAATAAAGTGCATCAGGCATATTTTTGTTCTGGGCTTTTTGTGTGTGTGTGTGTGTGTGTGTGTCTGTGTGTGTGTGATTCCGCCAGAGGTGTGCACTCTTGTTGTCTCCTTGGTCTCAATGTAACAATTTGTATGTTTGTTTTTTTTGTTGTTTTTTTTAGCCAGATGCCTTTAGGATGCCTAATCTCATTTTGATCAAACTACATTGGGCCTATGGATGAGAAGAACTGATTTGATTTTGATTACAATCAGTCAAAGATCAGAGTTCAAGGTCCAATATCTAACCCCATGCTAATAAAATGACTAAATTATTTCAGATATGTTATTGCTCGTGAAGCCGACTGTTTAAAACCCCATGAAATATGTTCTTGACATTCCTGATACTTTTGCGATTGTCCTGGATCAAGACTAAGATCCAGCTTTTCAATGACATCCTGGACTCGGCCATCAGAAGTGTATCTGTATACGGTGAAAGTGTCAAACTTGGAGTGACATTTGCTTATCTCGCCAATGACGTTCATGTCTCTGGGTCCTTTGAGATCGAGAGACGCCTGGGAAGAGCTTAGTCATGGGATGGAGGTGTTTGGCGATGCCGATATCTTTGCAGGAGAATGAAGGTCCAAGTCTTTAGGGTCCTGGTGCTTCCTGTCATACTGTATGGTTGTGAGACTTGGCTGCTAGCCAATGACCT
>OMMV01194355.1:0-13833 GCA_900302635.1 Chatrabus melanurus
CCCCCCCCCGAGGACCAGGGTTGGGAACCACCACTGTAATATACACAATGAAAGTGAATTGAAAATAACCATTAAATGAAATAAAAGCAAACACTGATGGAAAGACACAAAATTTCACCTTACTGTTTCACCTCAGGAAGCTTTGGTGGCCACTGTCCACTGGTGCACTGTGATTGGTTGATATTAGGATTACAACAGGCCCATGAAGAACACAATAAATCCAGTCCCTTTACACCCAGTTTATGCACTCTCTTGATAGAAAATACAACTTGGACATGCACCAAATGCATTTGCACCACCATCAGGATAGAGTCCATAATGTTATTAAAATGTTCAGACCTGATGTTGGTGAAGATTAGACATTTTAAGAATGTGCTCATACACTTTATTTCAAACACTATAAAATCATTTTATCATTTTAAATCAACTCCAGAAATGACAGGGACACACTACTTTAGCGAAGATTCATTTATAAAAGGATCGCAAATTATATACGAATAAACTTGCAGCTCTTCTGTCTGCTTTATTTACCGTCCATTGCTGAAGTCGACACCCTGCAATATTTACAGGCAAAGTTCTGCTGCTTCAACATCAGCAACAAATTCAGTTCCATTCTGTGCGCAGAAAACCTGCGGTTGGAGAGCAGCAGAGAGACGACGCGGAGCACAAGGGGAAATATAGAGTCGGACAAATCTGTATTGAACACAGTGTGAAGGATGTTAATACATATTAATGGTGACAGGAGTATTTGCAAGTGAATACACCAGCGAAGGGGATTAAACATAACTCTCCATAGAAGGGGAGGTATCATCACTCCCATTCTGGCGCGGGACTCAGCCGTATCAGATTCATCCCCATGCACATTGCCAGCAAACACTAAGCCCTTATCTCTCCACTGGGCCCCTCCGGAGAGTTTACAATTTCTCGCTTCGTTGGAGCCTGAGCTGAGCTTGTTACTGGCACAAAGGCTGAGAGGTGGCCTGGTTGAGAGCACAAAGCCGCGCTCACCTCTGGATGGACACATTTCCCTCAGATAACGGACGACTTGTTGGACAGCAGGACTAGACTGTCTCTCTGCATTAGTAAGGCAGCCTTCTCATGCTGCCGGGATTCACAGCAAAGTTAAAGTTCCGAACACTCACGACACCCTGACACCACTCCGGTAAAGGCTCCTGTTTAATGAGTTGTGTTTGAGGTGGCAGAAGGACGTGAACTCAGCAGATGTGGTCTGATCCCTGGGAGACACGACACCGTCCCACTAAGGGCGCCATTCTCTCGGGACATCGCAGCCAATGTCCCATTTGCTGCGCTGCTGATCACATTCATTCCCGGTAGAACTAATGAGAGGAACATAGACATGAAATGTAAAGTAAATGTGGCTGTTAACCCAAGTAAAATCTATGTTACTTAATTTTTAGATAAATGAGTGCAGTCAGTAGCCAAAACGTATCAACGTCGTGCTTAAAGACAGGGGTCGAGCCCCTAAAACCTTCCTATTCATCTATGAGAATTACAGCTAATCATGTACTGATATACCTATCATCAGGAGTTTCATAAATATAAATGATAACTGTATCACAAAATATTTTTAAAAAAGTGAATTTTCTGGGGCACTCATGGCTGAGGGGTTAAGTCATGTACCACATGTCGCAGAACATGTTGTGCAGTGTCCTCAGGTTTGAATCCTGGCCTGGGCGACCTTTGCTGCATGTCTGTCTCTCTTTCAGTGTCTACTATAATAAAGGCTGAAAAATGCCGAATAAAATATACTGACGTGAATTTTCTATGTGTGTCTCTTTTGGAAAATGTTACTGGGAATATCAAAAATAAATCATACGTTTTGATTACATGTTCAATAGCAACACTTTCAAAGATAAATAGCTAAAACTAAGGCAAGTGATGCAGTTCAAAGTAAAACAGGCAAATCAGCTCAACCACTGAGTGTTTCTAAAAATAGAGAGCACTAACTTCTGGGATTCAAATGTGATTTTAGTCTGACAAATGTCATCTTCTCTTACTGAACTTGGGGTTACACCAATTTGACTTACCGCTCAACACTAGTAAATCATATATATATATATATATGTATGTCTAATTGGACAGAAACCTACATTTAAAATGTCAAAATTTTCATATTCCAACAAAAATAAAAGGTGACACTTTTTCCTACCTCATTAAAGAAACTAAAATTACAGGGATTTTTAAAAACGTATGTAGTTTTATCATCTAGGACAATTAAAATGCATGTGTTTTAAAATTTTAATAGTAATTGCACATTTTGCTTAGTTCTATTTATAATTATTAGATATTTACCAACTTTTCATTGTTATTCAAGGGATTTAGGCACATTAATTAATGCCCTCACCTATGTATATTATTATTATTATTGTAAATTGTTTGTGTTGTTCCATGACATCTGATCTACAGTGAAAAAAAGAGAATTGTGGGACCAACCTAATAAATTGCTTCAATTTGTAACACTCAAATGAATTAGGTTGATCCAAATTACCCTATCAAGTATTTACATCAACTTGTTAACTTCATTTGGACAAACTTAATTCATTTGAGTGTTACCAATTGAAGCAATTTAATTAAGTTTTCTTTTTCATTTTTTTTCATTTTTTGCAATTAGAAAAAGGTACAGTATCTTTATTTTGTCAACTGGACAAACAGCAAACGACAAAACTACATCAAACTTTGTCTGGGACAAGGAATAAAAATGATTATTATTATCATTATTATTATTATTATTATTAGTAGTAGTAGTAGTAGTATATGATAATAAATTGTTTGCGCTATTCCATGACCTCTGACCTACACTGAAAAAATAGATTTGGTGGACCACCCTAATAAATTGCTTCAACTGGTAACACTCAAATGAATTGATCCAAATTAACTTAGCAAGTAATATGTATGCCAACTTATTAACTTAATTTTGACAAACTAAATTCATTTGAGTGTTACCATTTGAAGCAATTTAATTAAATTTTCTCTTTTTTCAGCATAGTATAAAGCTGGCCAAAACCAACGACCTTGAGTTTCAAAAACATTTTAATTTATGCAGAGATTGATTTTTTTGCAATTAGAATAAAGTACACTCGATTTCGTCATCAGGACAAACAGAGTACGACTAAACTCCTCCATCGAACTTTGTCTGGGCCAAGGAATAAAAATGATCATAATGATTATTATTATTATTATTATATGGTAATAAATGTTTGGTGTTGTTCCATGACCTCTAACCTACACTGACAAAATAGAATTGTTGGACCAAACTAATAATTTGCTTCAGTTGGTAGCATGTTCTAATTTATGCAGAGCAATGAGAAAATGATACAGTATCTTGATTTTTATTAACAGGACAAACAGGCTACAACAAAACTCCTCCAACAGACTTTGTCTGGGACAAGAAATAAAAATTATTATTAATATTATTATTATTAGATAGTAAATTGTTTGTGTTGTTCCATGACCTCTGACCTAAACTTAAAAAGAGCGAATTCTTGGACTAAGCTAATAAATTGCTTCAGTTGGTAGCACTCAATTCAATTGGGTTGATCCAAATTAACTTAAGAAGTAATATTTGCGTCAACTTGTTAACTTAATTTGGATAAACTTAATTCATTTGAGTGTTAACATTTGAAGCAATTTAATTAAGTTTTTAATTAAGTACAGCATAAAGCTTCCACTGGGATAGGCTCCAGCCCCCTCGTGACCCTTAACTGGAATAAGCGGGTTTAGAAAATGAATGAATAATGCTGGCCAAAAACAACAACCTTGAGCTTCAATAAAGTTCTAATTTATGTTTAGATTGATTTATTTTTCAATTAGAAAAACATACAGTATCTTGATTTTGTCAACAGGACAAACGGGGTACGACAAAACTCCTCCATCGAATTTAGTCTGGGACAAGGAATAAAATGGTTTCACAATAAGCAGTTGAACTTGCAATAAGTTTCTTTTCACAAACTTACCAAGGAACAATATTAAATTACAAAATGCTGTACCACCTTCTGAGCATAAAAAAAAAATTCTCTTCCAATTTAAGTCAAATGTTCTGCACCGGAGAGCTGCGTCCCACTAGATAAGATGGTTAAAAAGCCTTTCCTAACCTGAGAAAGGGCTTTTCACCTTTGACAGGTGCACGTCATAACAAAACAGTATCTGAGCTGATTAAGCTGTAAGTGCTCAGCTGAAGATAGGCTTGCATGCGTTTCTTGGCCTTGCTTTCCTGCACGTGAGACACATGCACTGTACGCTGAAAGACGACAGCATCGGCACGGTTTGAGTCCCCCCCCCACTTTAAAAAAAAAAAATTTTTTTAAACTTGACAAGTAATATTGGATTCCTACTTCTCTTACAGTAGCTTCACCAGTCACAGCAATTTGAGCAGACATGATGCTGAGACAGCTCTGCCATTGTTCTCTGGGACACACAGTGAAATTCTATTTTCAGTTTTACTTGGTGCAGTAATTATCCGCATTGTTGGTGAGAATAAAGAAAATAAAGTGCATGAATATGTACCGGTCAATTGGATTCTGTCAGTTCAAGCTGAATTGGGTACACAAGCGAGCGGCTTGCCAGCTTGTAATAACGATGGTGTTTGCGTGGAACAATTTCCCCTCTAAAACAGCTCATCAACAGCAGAGAGAGTCTGTCACCCAGGGTACGGAGTGACAAGTCTTCTGCATCTCTGTCTGTTATTAACATGTCTCCTGCGACAAGCTCAATTATCTGACACTGCCCGTAATTTCCATTCCTTTTTCTGGCACAATGTAAAGTTCCTCTCCTTCATTTTCAAAGCTGGTCATTTTGGATCCGGCAAACACTGATATAAGACGTGTGTGGGAGGAGAAAGTGAAAACTGAGGGGAAAAACATCTGCGAATCAGAGAGAAGTTTCTGCAGACGAACTAACCAAGAAGCCAAAATCATTTTTTTAAAGAGATTTTTTTTTTAATGACAATTCTGCTGTGTGTTGGGCTGTAACTGACAATAACTGTCATGTATCGAGTGACCGAGCTCAAATCAATAAAACATTCATTTGCATTAGTTGTCTTTGTGAACAATTAAAGGAGTCACATGCAAAATCCATTTTACACATTTTACAGATAAACATTGTCGAGCTTTCATGTTTACACGTCCTTACAGTCCCACATTAATGTCTAATCATGGAGAAATTGCTCTGCTGCAAACAAAATTTTAACCTCGTTTTCAACTTCTGTGACATATGCACTGGAAGTACATATTTGGACTTGTGCATTCCCTATGAGACACGCCCACTGAGCCAGTCTGAGCTGTGTGACACGCCCACAGCTTGATGAAGAGACACACAGACACACCCCCTTCCCAAAGTGAGAGGGGGTGTGGCGAATAGCAGGTGCTTTCAATTTAAAACAGCAGGTTTACAACAAAATCCCTTTAAACGACAAAATGATAACAATGACAGTCAATACTGCACAAATGTTTGATTACACATTTCAACCGCAAATATGTATGTCATTTGTGACAGAAGCCATGGTTAGAATTAGAGGGGATAAGACCCCCCCCCAATAACTTGGACCCCTCCAAAAGAGGTAAAAACAACAGTTTGGGGGTTCTAAACATTTATATATCCTTCTATAGCCTTCTGTCTTGCAACTGTAAATATTATAATATTCTTCCCATATTCATGTCTGGAAGAATCTTGTAATACGATTTGAGACACGCCTAAAGTGGACCAAACCATTTCTTTAGGCGAGTTGAACATCTTGTCTGCCTCACTTCCATCGTCGCAGCGGCTCTTTAAAGTCTGCGGTCCAGTGGCGCGAGTTAAAAGATAATGTAGCAGGTTAAAGTCAGTCGTTAGGTAGCTTGTTTAACTTTACTTTCTTATCGCCAGAGGCTCTTAATTTGACTGTGTCAAGTGTCTATGGATGCTAGCATTAGCTAGTTTCTAACGTTTGCCTTAAGTTACATTTTCGCTAACTAATTATAGCTGGCTCAAATTAAAATGTACCTTACCTGACAATAGCTAATATTAGGTAAGAACCCCTCCGATCATCATTCATTGTACTCTGACTGCAGCTAAAATATGTTAGAGAAAAGACTCATCTTATATTGTGAAACAGGACATTTTCTAATTTATTCATAACACCATCCTCATTGGTTAGAAGACTGAAATAACTAGAAGCGGAAAATGTCCTTTTTAAATGGTGACTTGGCCAGATGTCAAGGAGAATAAGAAGGGTCTTTATTGTCCTTGTATATACATGTATACAACGAAATTTGTCCTCTGCATCTAACACATCCTAATTATAGTTAGATGCAATCCAACCACTAGGAGCAGTGGGCAGCCACAGTCTGGCGCCCGGGGGCCAACTCCAGATGTAGAGATGCTGCCTTGGACAAGGGCAGAGAAAGGAACAGACCCTAATGTACAAGTTGCATGTCAAATTATCAGACAACATTACATGTTTGATTCTTGAAGTGAAGTGAAGATGCTCTGGGTTTGCTCATTAGAATCCATACATTTGTCAAAGCTCAAAGTACGACGTCTCAGTGTAAAGAAAAAATCTTTTCTGGCTTTGCTCCATATCTGGATCATTTTTTCTGACAAGTTCTCTTAGAATGAATTTGCAGAATGCTCTACCTCTCAATTTAAAGCCCGTATCTCACGGAGTGGCGAATGCTGATGAACGTTGCGATTTTTTGGGTTTCGTCAGGGTTAGTAAAAGGTTGCAAAACCGTTCTCAAACAGTTTTTAGGGTCGCAAACAGTTTTTGTTGTCGCACAGAAATGTTGAACATGTCCAAAATTTCTTTGCGAATGTATTTTTCTGCAAACAGTTGCAAACCTTTGCAAAACAGTTGTAAGCATTTGCAAACGGTTGTAAAATGTGTCGCTAAAGTTATTTTTGATTCGCCACGTAGTGAACACAAGCAAAAGCTGCAGCAGCCAGACAAAGCGAGTCTTCCTCAAGGGCAGCAGCACGTCAGGCTTTTTCCTGACAGAAAAATGCCGCTCATGACAGAGGTGAACCCTGATTTTCGCTAACATTCGTCAGAAAAGCGGCGAATCCAAAAATTGCAACATTCATCAGCATTCGCCGCTCCGTGAGATATCAGCCTAAAAACTCTTCACTGGCATTCCGGTGGTCTAGTTGAGGATGACAACCAGATACTGCAGCATCCGCTGGTAAGTTCCTAGCGAAATTGGTCTTATTTGTCCTTCCATGGTGCTGTGATCTATCAAATAAAGACAAAAAATATTTTAAGATATTCTGTCTGTGCCATTTTATATGGTAACATCTGAAGTTTTGAATTTATTTCACCATTCCAGGCCTAATTGACCAAACTGGAATTTACAAATTTACAAAGTGATAATGATCTCCAGGATCCACATTCATCCAGGTTATCACCAAAATTTAGTGGATTGATTGATTGGTGGATTGATTTGAAATTTATTTCGAACATGTAATAAAAAAGGTAAAATAAAAATAAATAAAATACGCTCTTAAAAACAAGTAAGGATTGATCATATAACAATGGCCAGTAGGTTTTGAAAAACAAATTCATTAGGTTTTGGGTGAACCTGCTAAATCTAAAAAAACCAGTCACATTTAAAAACTTAACACCATTGGCAGAAAAAATTAAATAACAAGAATGGGCACTCACGTTACATGTTTGACACTGATTCATGCAAATTAATTCTTTGTGAGTCACTGATACCATCAAATATGGGTCTGTGTGGCCTTGACATTTGATCAGTTCTGCCCCAAACTGTAACACTTAATCCTTGACTAATACACAAACCTTTCACCATGTTTAATTCATATGGGGTTCAAACGGTTTGATTTAAGCAGTTGTGACCTTGAGTTTGACCTTTCAAGATCACCCAAGGTCAAAGGTCATGTACTGAATAGAAACATGATATATGACTTCATAATAATGTATAATATTGTATCTTTAACCAATTCTTTGGAATAGCTATTCTAAATATCTCAGATATAGAAGAAGAAGAAGTAGAAGAAGAAGGTCCTATATTGGACTTACTTCTTCTATATAGGTCCTGAGGCCCATTGGTGCCGGTACTTATACCTGGATTCAGTAGCATGAAGCATACAAGTCTACAACTCCCCCACGACGGGACGCCAGTCCATCGTAGGTTACGTCCCCAGCCAAGGGTGGTACCCATGTACAGCTGGGTGGATTGGGCCAATGCAGATAAAGTGTCTTGTCCAAGGACAAAGACAGGTAGCGTGAGCGGGAATCAAACCCAGGTCTACATTTTAGCAGCCCCAACTCCTATCCCACTGAGATACCTGCTCTGTTCTTGAAATTGTGTAAGCATTGGACCCAGATTTTGAGCTTGGCCTGTGAGCTTGATCTTATCACTGATTTTTTTCCCCTGAAATCAAATCACTGTGTCCTTGGCTGACTGTCATTCCACCAAATTTGGTCAAAATTGGATTGAAACTCTTTGAGTTCACAAACAACCGGATGGAAACACAGGACCAAAAACAATGCCCTCGCATGTGCTACCGCTGCACGTTGGTGTAAAAATTAAGTTAACCACATATATTGACTGACACATACAGCCTTTTCTTTTTGATCCAACACCACAAAAACACACAAAGTAATCAGCTCATATTGTTTTTGACTATGATTTTTTCAGAGAAGATCTGGGAAATTACATCTTTTTAAAGCTGTTTTTTTTATTTTTTATTCTAAAGTTCAAGTTACAATTACAGCTGGAAATGAGAATCTATTTTGGAAACTAATGTTTTAGTGCATACCCCAAAGGCCTGTTAAAGGTTACCTTAAAACTTGAAATCGTAACCTAGATGGGCTTCGCTCCCACGCACAGGGATGAGTGATAAAACCAGAAAATGTTCCAGCAAAGTGAAATATCGCTCTAAGTGGGAGTGTCTGGGTTGCTGTGGGGGAACGTTGGAGGAAGTGGTAATGATGACAGCTCTAACTCAGTGCAGGTGCACTAAAGCATGGCAAGTTGGTCAATTGCCCAGAACCCATTACTTCTCCCCCGAGACCAACCTTGTAACGTGCATAGGTACGTTCTGTAAAGGATTGACCTATTGTCAACAGAGAAATCTCTCTGCTTTTCCATAAAGTCACCAGTGTACCTCCCAAGGTTATGCAGGCATGTTAAGTGCTTAATAAACATCTCAGCACGTTGTTCCAAACATTATTTACATTTACACATTCTTCAAATTGGTTTTCTTCATGATCAAATGTTTTTCCTGCAAAGAATAGAGTTTTTTTTTTAACATATGTGCCACATCTTTCGTGGTGAGGCCTGCAGAGCTGCAGGAGACACTTTCCATTTTGTAAATGCAAAACACAAAGAATGTAAAATGTGCGATTCGGTTTCCTCTTTTTGTCAGGGCCTTTACAGCAGCTTTGAACGTCTGCAGCCGAGCTGCAGAATAGGATGACCTTGGGTGCCAGAGACGTCTCTGTTCCTATGTCATCTTCAGACAGCCACTGTTTGACCACTATCTACCAGATGCATTCTATCCGACACTTGTAACAATAGTGTAAATGGGAGGAAAATTGAGCTCACCTTAAAGGCGGACTCCAGTCCTCTTGAAGGCTGAAAGCCCCTGGATGAGCGCAGTGCCCGGTGGCAGCTCAGAGTCCTTGTTTTGCTCCCTGAGACGTGTGTAATCAGAGAGAAAGTCCAGCACAGATTACAGTCTTCAATCAGTCAGGGAGGAAAATGATATGTACATCATTGTCTCTGCTGCACATCGCGGGCACTGTCAGCCTGCATACATATTACCTGTGTCAAAGCTGCCAGGGACATGACAAGAGAAACTGAGAGCCGTCGCCGCTCTGCCGATGGGGTTGGGGAGAGGGGGGGTAGAGTCTTCCCTCCTCAACGGCAGCAGCCAGATTCAGTCTCTGTGGGGACTCTAGTCTGACCTCAGGGATGTTGTTGACACCATTTAATGTACATTTCCAGACACAAAACGATTCCTTTCATATCCTAAATCATTTTCAATGGGCTTAATAACACTGGAGGCAAACTGCTGTCATGTAGCTTTTCCACAACTCGACTCCAGCAAGTTCAAACTGCTGTCACTTTTGACCTTGAGGAGCAATTTAAAAAAAAAAATTATTAGGTTCTGTTTTGTACACTGCAAAAACAAATACTGCTACAAGGAAGCTTTAAAATTCATCTTCTTAATCCTCTAATGCAGTGGTTCGCAAAGTATGGGCAGCGGTGCCATGGTGGGTCGTGAAGGTACCGCAGGTACCATTAAAAAGGCCATTAAAAATAAATAAACAAATCTTTGATTTTCAATTTTGTAATAAAGTTTAAAGGAGGCTACACAGACTCAGGTCGACTAGCAGACACTCTGATCAACTACGAGTTTGCGGCTAAACAATTTGCATTAACACACCAGAAAGACTACAGCAGACGGCCATGAAACATGTAGCTTCTGTGCATGTAAATCCTCCATGCCAGTAGGTGGCGCTAGTAGATGGACTGCATTTCTATAGCGCTTTTCCCTCGGAAGCAGACACTCAAAGTGCTTTACAATGATGTCTCACATTCACCCATTCACGCAATGTCAGCGATGTCAGCGTGCTGCCATGCTCATGGGGATTTGAACTGAAAATCCTCTGGTCACAAAACCACCGCTTTAACATCTAGAACATCACCTCCCACTAGCTAATCTGTGTACATCATTCAGAAAGGGAAACCGGAAGCCGTGGAGATCTAAATTGCATACAAAGCAACGTTTGCTCACCATTTTGACCGCACTCCTGTTTGTCACTGACAGCTTTGGCGGTCATTGACAGATGTCGCAAGCTGTTAAGTACGTGGTGTGTGCCCTCTTGACTTTGTCGTTTGCTTAGCTGGTGCACTCATTTGCAAAAAGCTGAGCCGGAAATTAACATCTGGAATTTTCAAATTTGTTAATTTATTGACATACCAATGAAGAAAAATGATAAATACTCACACTTATGTAGGCAAACTGAGGCGCATAAGACTTTTGCACAGTAATGTAGATAAAAGCAAAACACCAGGACTGTATCAAATAGGTGCCAAAATATAGATCACACTTGTAACTTCTGAATAACAATAGAATCAAACAAACAAACAAACAAACAGAAGAAATAAACAAAAAATGCTTCCCAGTAGTTTGGCACTGTGCTGCAGTTTGCAAATCCATCTGTTACGTTATTGGCCAATGAACATCTTTCAATTTAAATGACATATTGACCTTATATAAAACCACTGGTAGTAAGTGAAACTGAAACTCCAAACACGATGACGGCTGTAGCTTCCTTTTTTTTTGTTGCATAAATGCCCCCCTGTTCACCTTGAGAAGTCCAGACCTAAACGCAATGTCAACATGGCACTTTGTACCTGTTTGTCTCCGCTGATCCTGCTGAGGCTCCACAGGGAGGTCACCAAATTGTCTCTGGAATAAAATAAAAAAAGATGACCTTCTGTTGAAATTGTCCACATTGACTAGACGGGGACGATCAGGTTATTGAGTTGATCCATGCTGTGCTTCCGTGCCTGGAGAAAATGACAGTCTCCATCTCTGCCTTTTTTCAGCTGATCAAGGGCAGGAATTTGTCAGAAAAATACAAACACAAAATTCTTTTTTGCTGAAGATTTAAAATATGCTAATGGTGTAAGAGGAAAAATGGCATTTAGCACCGGGATATAAACAAGATATGAAGCTGGACACAAGAGGTATTTTTGCTTACAAAGAAAGTAGGGCTTTATATCCAAGCGGAAAATGAAACTAAGGCTTTCTGCTCTAAATTCTGTGGGATTTCTCACATCTGAGAGAGATGTAAATGAATGCAGCTGCGAATCCCAACAATTCCTCACACTGTACTTTCAAGTTGTTGATTCCTTGAGAAAGGCAAATAATAGTCATTTTGTAAAATTGCAGGCCTATCCTTCAACAACTGGGGGAAACAGTTAAAATTGGGCAAAGATAGGAATGAAGCACTGAAGGATTTTGTATATTTGGGACAGTATAATGAAATAAATCATTTCTGCCTACAGTTCACTTTACCTCTCCATGCTTAAGAACCATAATCCCAATAGCATTTTGAATCCTATCTCTCATACAGTTGGAAATGTTATTACATGATTACAGTGATTGTCTGCCTCTGCACACTTATTGCATTTATGTATTTTTGCACATGAATTGAAAGATGTTGGCGTACAATTACACAGATAGTCCAGCTGAGAGCACCCAAAACTGTTTGGTGCAAAAAAGCACACAAACAGCTTTTCGGTTTAAAACAACATCCATCGTTCACAAACAATACAGAATTGGCAAAACTTTAAAGGCTTTCATTTTCACTCTGGAATAAGATTGTTTGGAATCTCAAATTAAATTGAGTCTCATTCTTCTTTCACTAAATTCTCTTGAAATGCTGAAAACCTACCAGTAACAAGGAGGATGTGACTGTGTACATTAAAAGACGTTTCGTCTCATAGGAGTATAACGCTTTACTGGTATTACTTTTATCCCCCGCTGGCTGTAAAGCCGGAAGGGGGATATAGAAATGCACTCCATCACATTTTCTCGTGGCCATGATAACGTCAATAAAATATAACAGATTTTCACTAATTTTTAAATGGACATCCCAAATGAGTGCGTTTGAATTTGAGGATCATCGGGTTTCACCAAGACCCTTTAAGGACCACCCAATTTACTGAACAGTGTATCAAGTCTGATAACTTGAACAAAATGCATCTGATTTTCATAAAATTTGAAGTGGACATCCCAAATAAGTGTATCAATCAATCAACCAATCAATCAACATTTATTTACATAGCATGTTGCAATGACCAAAAGGTGCTTCACAATAAAATCAAGAACTAAAATGAACAGGAATAAGAACATAGTGTACAATAAAATCAGTAAAGGCACATAAAAAACAAAAGTAAAATGTCAGAGCGCTACCAGGTATTAAAAGCCATTTTAAATAAATGAGTCTTGAGCTTAGATTTATAAAGTACTGGGTCAGTAATAGTGTGTATATCAGGAGGTAACTTATTCCATAGTTTGGGGTCAGTCATCGCAAAAGCACGATCACCCCAAAGCTTGTATCTCGACCTCAGGACTGTGAAGAAAAATTGTGCATCACAGATGGGTTCGAATTTAAGGATTACTGGGTTTCATTAAGCCCCTTTAAGAACCGCCCCAATTAACTGAACAAAGTAAAAATACACCAAACAGTGACTGTCCAGCTTATTAAGAATGAAAGTCTAAAAAAATCAGAGCCACTCTGATATAAACGTAAAAAAAATAAAACATACAGAAAAAAGTATAGATTAGTGGAATTGGCTGCCATAGGGTTTTTTTTTGGTTTTTTTTGTCAGTTTTGGCTCTTTTTCATATGTCAACCCAACCAATCAGCCAACAAAAACAAACAAAAAACCCAGATCAATATTTGGTGCACATAAATCTCCCAGCTTTAAATTTTGAAAGCAGAACTGCTGATATTCTATTCACCCAAGTCCTAATGTGATATTGTGGTTAGTTCAGCAACACAGCTGGTTGATTTATTTCCAAAATAAAGTAACAGAACACAAAATGCATCAGCGAATATCTCCTAATTTTTCTACCAAAGTGATCAAGCCAGCACTAAGCCAGTTGAATGCAATGGTACAAATTACTGGCGGGTGATACTCGGCAAATAAGTGCGTCTTCATGTTTAATTTGGAAATTACGAACTTCAAATACACACACACACACACAAACGGGATAGAAATACAAATAGAAATTGCTGATCTGCAAATTATGCTATGGGCTAAGTAGGGGTCCACGTGCCCCCCCCCCCCCCAT
>OMMV01194359.1:0-11015 GCA_900302635.1 Chatrabus melanurus
GGGAGTGCTCTGGATCATATTCTGGATCCAGGAATTTTTTTTAAATCCTGAAAATCCCTCTCTCTCCTCATTGGCGAGATTTAAAAAATTCATATCTCCATCAATTCTTGAGCGATTAATATGAAATTTGGTGGAGACATGTAGAGTGCTGAACTCTATCACTTTCATCTAGATCTGATCCAGAAACTGGATTTAACATCACTTTCAATTTTAACATTGAAAACCCCATTTAACATCTTTAAAAGTTTTATAATTCTGAAATCCCATCAGATACAGTTCAAGTTCACTGTGCCTGGAGAGGATCCTATGGGCAAACATTCTCCTACATTTCATCTGGATCTCCTCAGGACTACTTTGCCTTGTGGAATTCTATAGCAGGACACATAGTGATATGCATGTGGGACCTTACGGCGTTGTGGAGGTTTGCGCTCTCCGAGTGCTTCTAGTTTAATCTGATTTTTGTAACGACACTGTGCATTGAAAATGTATCTGAGTAAAAGTATCCAATTAAGTTAGGAAATGTAGTGAAGTAAAACTGAAAGTGGACAAAATTTTAAAAACTCAAGTACAGTACAGATACTCCCAAAACATACATAAGTACAGTAGTGAAGTATTATTACTCCGTTATTATACAACACAGTGCTGGAGTGAGCACCAAAATACACTAATGTTCCTTGCATGTTAAAGATATGCAAGACTTCCTGTTTTGACTGCTACCTACAGTAGGTTTACCTTCATAACACTGGTAGATTTTGAGCTATCAAGCTCATTTCAATAACTTAAGCCCTTGCCTGTGTGTAGATTGTATGTGCAAAGTTTGGTCCAGATCGGAGTCATGCCCTGGGATGAGTTTGCAAAAGTATGTTTTGCATATGTTGCAATTTTGCATAAAAACGAAAAAGCAGAAATGTGCGTGACCTATAGCAGAAGATTCAGCAACCTTCATTGAATGTGAGGATATATGAATTGTGATTGTGCGATGTACGATGTGTGAGTTTGGGGCCAAAATCCATTTTCCTTGATTATAGCGCCAGCTGCGGGTAATTTTTGGTGTGTGAGTAACATGAGCAGATCTGTCTAATCCCTCAACATTTCAGTTTTATAAATAGCACTGTGTGAGCCACACTGACTTTTATAATTAGAAAGCCAATAGGCCACGCCCCCTTTTAATCAATCATAATGTACTTATGGAGCTCAAGTAAGAGCTGTCCCAAGATTATGCGTATCAAATTTCATCCAATTCCCTTCACCCAGTTTTGAGATATAAATTTTCAGATTTGTGCCCCCCAATTTTTGAATAGAGTGCTAATCCTGGATAGATAGATTTTCAAATGAAATGATGAAAACGCTACAGTTCATTCATCCTCTTACCTTCAATTATCTCTCTCCCTCTCTCTCTCCTCTCTCTCTCTCTCTCTCTCTCTCTCGCTCTCTCTCTCTCTCGCAGCTTCGGGCACACAACCACTTGGCTGTTTGTCCCTGTGTCTGTCAGTCTCAAAGAAAGAGAGCGAGAGACAGAGAGAGACAGGCTGAGATGTCTTGACGGATCACTGGATGGTCTTTTTGTGGCTCTCTGTGACTCAGAATGAGTGTAATTTTGGGATATTATCTGCAGTGGATTGGACAAACTGATACATGAACAGCTCCAATGTTCAGGTAAGCCATCAGAAAAAGTATTTCACATCTTTCCTAAATGTTAATGTGATCCATTGTTTATATCCATCTTTTGTGTGCCGTTTATTTTATTGCTGTGGAGCCAGGCACACTCTGAAGTCTGTCTGAACTAAAATGCATGTTGGTTTAATGAATGCGATTTGCTTTAACTGTTATTTTTAACACCCAGAGTAAAACATCTGTTAAATCACAAGTAGACTGTAAACCA
Source organism: Chatrabus melanurus (assembly GCA_900302635.1). Classification (NCBI taxonomy): domain Eukaryota; kingdom Metazoa; phylum Chordata; class Actinopteri; order Batrachoidiformes; family Batrachoididae; genus Chatrabus; species Chatrabus melanurus. The sequence continues at coordinate 1,883 of OMMV01194359.1, forward strand.
CATTATCAGCACACTAAGAAACTGATCATGTTACTGGTATGAATATTAACTCTTCTGATCCTCATGGAGCCAAAGGGATTCATACATTTAAAGATCAGTTTCCAGGGTCAAAAAACTGTAGGATGCACAAAACAGTACTGTGGCATCAGGTGTCTTTGAAGAGAAATCTGTTTCGAGTGTGCGTGGTTATGCATTGCTGTGCAGTTTTTAGACAGTTTTTGTTCGCAGGTGAACATGCGAAGCTGAACAGCCGGGTGAACAGAGACATGGAGCAGAGCACGTCCACACCGCTGACATTGACCACTGACTGGCTGGAGGACGGAAACGACACGGCTGGAAATCAGTTCCAACAGCCCCACTGGCAGGTACAGTAAATATCACAGATTACAGTTGGGGACACACCAGGTGATTTTTTTTTCTTCTTCCATTTCTTCTTCCAAGTTAGGCACAGGACTCTTAAAAGAGAATAATCATGTTGGCATGAATACATGAGTCTTGTTGATGACAAAAATGAAGAGGGCATGAAATGCAGTCAGGTGAGGCCAAGTCTGGAGGCATGCACTGGTGTCATGTGTCACCGCATCCACCAAAGTATGGAAATGCCTTGGGTCCTGGATGGCAACCACCCAGGCAGACAACGGGTCCATCCCCACCTCTCGAACGCAACCATCTATCTGCCGCAGCCAGGTGAAACATGGACATCTCCTCGGCTTCCTCCAGACACTGGGGTCCTCAACACTGAGACACCTGTGTGCTGGATCATGCCCAGAAAAACACGCCACATGGCCAAAATGTCATAGCTGATGCTCCCTCACCATGCAAGTGATACTCCTCAAACTAGTCTCCCTAAGTTAGTGTTCATTTGACACAAAGTCATTCCAGAGATACCCAAAGATCGTCCAAAGAGACCCAGTAACAAAGACATCTAGTCGTCGCCTTGGGTCACTGGTTAGCATCCAAGATTCACAACCATACAGTAAGACCATGAAGGGGATGGGGGAAAGCCATTAGGGAGAGCACCAAGGTTCTTGTCTTTGGAGGGTGGCGACTGGTGCATGGTGCAGTGCTGAGGGATCGTGCACTGCACAGCGACGCCCAGGTCCAAACTTGAGGCAGCTCATGCAGGTGGGCACCTGGAATATCTTTTCTCTTAGCAACGATAACCATTTTCCACTGCTGTCTGGAGAGCTTGGAAATCTCCACTTTGCAGTGGCTGTGCTGTCTGAGGTGCAAAGATTTTCAGTCATCCAGGTCATGGTATGCAAGCAAGTTGAATCAGGTCAACTGGGCTTTTTAGTTTCTTGAAGACTTTTTGTTCTTCATCCAGAAAAGCTTCATCACCCAGAAGTGGCCAAATCTCAGTGGGTGGATATAACTATTTTTGGTCTGGTCACCCCAATGGTTAGCATACGGAGGGAGTAGTAGTTGCTGTGGCAGTCTGGCTCCTTCCAATGTCCTCAGACATTTTCCCTGTCAATGAGTGTATTATGAGGCTCAGACTGAAGCATTTTCTGGGTGTCTTGCCTGTTACCTTAGTCTGCACTCCAACTACAGTGAGTAATATCTCAGTGAAGGAGACTTTTTTTGCAACTTCACTCTGTGATTGATGAGTGCCCCAGAGGTGACACTCCACTGGTTATGGCTGATGTCAGTGTGACCATTCACACTGACAGGGCTGGTTATGAGGACTGCGTCAGTCCTCATGGATCTGGGAACCTTGGCAAAAATGGTTTAATGTTCCTCGACTTTGCAAAAAGTCGGGGGCTATGAGTTGTTGGATCCTGCTGGTTTCAGCATCCAGAGCAGCACCGCTGGACGTGGTATTCTAATAGCAGCAGTGTTGCTAAAGGCTCAGTCACACTATGATGTTTGGGCCAATGAATATGCACACGTCAGTGATTGCCAGCCTCTGCTGGCCTTCGGCTGTCTTTGGCGGCATTCAGTGGTGTTTGTAGATGAACGGCGACCGCGTCCACATTTTTCAACATGTTTAAAATTTCTTGACGTACCTGTGGCTACGTAGGAGACCGTTACAGACCGTAGATCATCGCTACGTGCACATTGCGCACGGTAACCCTCATTAGCCTGCGGTACCGGTGCAAACAGCCTCCAAAAGCCTGAGTTACTGGTGCGATCGTGTTTGCTGGCTAACGTGTGGGTGTTGGTTCTCCTACCTGCGCAGAATCACTGGACAGTGGTGTGTCGAACCCCTCTCCCAAACGTTTCCACGTTGGCAACAGTCTCGCTTGTTATAATGGAGCGCTGGATAACGGCTGCCTCTGCTACAAACTCCAGGAACATGATTTTTGCCACTTTTCTCTCATTTTCTCTCGCTTTCATCTCGTTCACAAGTTGCTGGCTCAAACGTCATACTGGGCCTTAAGGAGATTGATCATGTTCTCGTGGGAAAATGCTGGAGACTTCTGCAGAACTGTAGGGTCAAAAGAAGTGCCTGGTTTGTGAATTCTGACCACAAGCTTGTGGCTTACTTGAGGAGTTAGTGGAAGTCTCACAGAATGGCATCTGCTCAATGTCCAAGAATAAAGGTAGACAGACTTCCAGATCAGGCTGTGTCTCTGGAGTTTGTGTGCAGTGTTCTTGTCAAATGCAAATCACCAAATGTTGGTGAGATTGCAAAGGCAGTGAAACAGCTGATCTGTGGTATTGGAGCTAATCTCCTCTAGGCAGGTGGAGATGCTGTTCTCCTGACATTGTAGACAATCTTTGTTTCAATCTGAGAGACAGGCACTACTGACTGGGAGAAGGGACTTGTCATCCCACTGTGGAAAGGAAAAGGTGATCTAGATTACAAAAACTGCAGGGGTATTACACTGCTCTTTGTGCCAGAAAAGGTACTTGCAAGGATTATTCTTAACATGATTTAGTCCCAGTTACTTGCCACTTAGCAACCAGAGTAGTCTGGCTTCACACCCAAGTTAACCATCGATCGCATCCTAGCTTTGTGAGTACTCATTGAATGCAAGTGTGAATATCTACAGTGCTTCTTTGCAACCTATGTTGATTTTTGCAAAGTGTTTGACTCAGTTGACCAGGCTGCCCTCTGTGACATCCTATAATATCATAGCTAGCCTATACACAGGTACTGTGAGTGCTGTACGGAATGGGAGCAGAGTCTCTGACTTCTTCTGGTGTTCATCAGGGATGTGTTTTGGCTCCTACTCTGTTCAATACTTGTATTGACTGGGTGTTGGGAAGGGTTGTGGAGAGCAACGGCGTAGGCGCATTTGTCTGCGAGGAAAGGTTTACTGACCTTGACTTCACCGATGTTGCTGTGATCTTTGTGGAATCAATGGATTCCCTGATTGCAGTGATTGAGTGAGGAGTTGGAGTCTCTGAGTTTATGATTGTACTGTATAAAGACTAAAATCCAGGCATTCAATGATTTCCTGGACTTGGTCATCAAAAGTGTATCTGTGTGCGGTGAAAGTGTTGAACTGGAAGAGAGCTTCACTTATCTCAGCAGTGACATTCACGTCTCTGGATCCTCGGCCTTTGTGGTCAAGAGACACTTGGGAAGAACTTATGGAGTCATGAGGTCCCTGGACAGAGGTGTGTGATGACACCAGTATCTATGCAGGAAAATAAACATCCAAGTCTTTATGGTGCTGAGGTTCACGGTCTTACTGTGTGGCTGTGACACTTGGATGCTAACCAGTGACCGAAGTGGAGCACTCGTTTTTAGTACTAGGTCACCACAAAGAATCTGTGGGTACCACTGGAATGATTGTGTCAAACGAAGGGCTACTTAAGGAGACTCAGATGTCATGAGGGAATATCAGCTACAATAGAGTTTGTACTTCAAAAGTAGAATTTCAGTGCTGTGAAATTCGTCTACAGCTTGTTTTCAAAGGTGCTGTCATAGTGTCAAATATAAAACTGAAATATCATCCATTCATTTTCTGAACCCACATATTCCAATTATGGGTCACGGGGGCTGGAGCCTATCCCAGCGGTCTGAAATATAATGAATATTCAATTTATTGAAACTATTTATTTATTGAAAACTATGGGCTCTAGTTTAACAGCAGACCCTAAAATGAGCTGCACAGTTGGTGCAAATCCATTTGGGGCATCTCCAAGCACACTTTGCTATTTAAACAGTGGGAAATATGGGTGCAAAGCCTGACTCTGTGCACCAAATGTTTGGATTTACTATGTTCATTATTCATGAGTGTATTGTAGTCCGAACATGATATCAATCTATCAGTCGCACCTATCCTTTTAAAAACTGGAGTGCACCTCGCAGAGAGTCCTCTACTCACCTAATATTCACCAAAGAGTTTGATGAGACTGAATCCTTCCCCATGGGTGATATGACTAATAAAAGTGAGAGACAAGCTAATGATGCACTACAGCTAATTATAAGTTCGAGAGAACAGATCTGTCTTCAGTCTGGATTTAAAAGATTCAGTGGAATCAGACTGTCTTAGCAGGCATGAAAAGATAAAGCCCTGTGGCCGCTGACTTCTTTTTACTTGCGCCACTGAAGGCAGAGCAGTCCTAGGAATTGTTTGATTCCGTGTGTGTGTGTGTCTGTCTGTCTGTCCATGTAAATAGTGTGTATCATTGTCTATCCCAATGTGTATGCAATATCTTGACAAAGATTTTAAGGTGAAACTTGATCCACATATTCACCTCACCAACACCTGGGACAAATTAGATGTTTGGGACATTTTAATTTTAACTGCAGCCACCAGGGGTGCAAATCTCTGAAAATGTGTGTATGCGATATCTTGTCAAAGACTGTGTCTCAAGGTTAAACTTGGGAGTTTGATGTTTGGCATGTTTTGACTGTAATTATGGCCACCAGTGGGCTGAGTATCTAAAGCCTTGTGTATGCAATATCTTGACAGAGATTTTGTATATTACGGTGAAACTCGGTACATAAGGTCACCTCACTAAGCTCTCGGACAAGTTCAACATTGGGCACATTTTGATTCTAATTGTGGCCACCAGGGGGCCGAGTCTCTGAAACCTAGTGTCAGAGATAATGCCACAAGGACTTCATGGATCGTAATCAAACTTGCTACTGTAGATTATACCTTGCTAAGACCTTGCACAAGTCCTAGGTTGGGCTCAGAAATGCAGATTCGGGTCAATATTGCCCTTGTTTACCTTTGGAAAACAAAGTAATTCTGTATTCTGAGAACTCGGGTCACAGGAAGGTACATAGTAAGCCTTTACAAGATCTACCAGGTAAGAGGGAAGCTGGACCTTTAAGAAATTTTTATGTTAACAGCAGAACCTTAAAATCTGACTTCATATGAACATGAAACTAAAGAAGTGAGGCTAGAACTCTAGCTGTAAGGACAAAACTGAGGACCCCTGAGCAGAGAGTAACACTGGTTTTGCAGTAAAAGGTGATTTTATTCACCACAGACAGATCAGGAATGTTAATGTACTCAGAGAATACAGTCTGCTCAACGAAATCATCTGTGAAAGAACAAACGGTGTGGATGGTTGATGCAACAGGCGATGGTTCGTTACACAGGAAATCAGTCTGACAGCAGCCAAAGGCCGTGAGGGAAACAGCAATAGAGTGAGCCAGGTGAACAGGTGGAGGGTCAATACACAGTTAGCAAACATACCCAGTAGACAGATCAGGAAACGGCAGGCGATACACAGGAGACACGTAAAGGCAGGATTCGGCAACAGCACATCAAGCACAAAGGAACGAAGAGAGCAGACATGAGAGCGAAACAACCTGGCGAGGGAATGATGACCGGTGAATGGTTATGAAGTGGTTGAAACCATTAACGAGGAAACGGCGGTGCACGTGAACACGGAAGCCCAAGTGACAGGAAGTAAAGCTACAGAAAAGAAACACGGAGTAGATGTCAAAATAAAAGCATGGAGATTAACTATCATGGAGGAGAATTTCACGAAAATAACACGATGAGAATATTGCACAGAGAAGAAACACTACAAAGCATGAGGAGTAATCAACGCAGAGGAGAATACAGAATAGTGTGCGAGGAATAATTATCACATAGGAGGAATACTAAGGAACGCGAGGAGAAGGTAATTAAAAAATTAAAACAAGCAGAACCCAAGGATCAAAACACGAGCACCAGGACATGAACCATGACACTAGCAGGAGCATTTTGATCCATTTGAACACTTCAAATATTAGTGTGTGGCAAACCAGGAAAAAAGACATTACAGTAAATGAAGCAAAAAATTAACCAATGTCGCTACCTCAGCCATAAACATAATTGGCTGAATCTTCGCTATATTTCCCAAGTGAAAAATGGTATTCTGGGTAATCTCTCTAATATGTAAGTCAAAGAGCAAAGCAATTTACTGTACGGATTCTGTCTCCTCACCCTTTAGTTGATGGACAATAACACTGCAGCCACTCAGCTACTGTCCCCCCTCCCCAAAGCCACATGGCAAATATTGTGAATGGGCTTCTTACCTTCCACTAATCCACAGCTAACTTCACAGAAGTGGTGTAAAGTTTGAGTAAGTCAGAGAAGTAAACTGTCACACACAGACAGTTTCATATGTTTCTAAAATCTGAGGACATGTTTTGTGCTTCTCTCTTCTCTGTTAGGTGGCGCTGTGGGCTGTCGCCTACTCCCTGATCATTCTGGTTTCCATTACGGGGAATATCACAGTGATCTGGATAATCCTTGCTCATAGACGCATGAGAACTGTCACCAACTACTTCATTGTCAACCTGGCATTCTCCGACGTTTCCATGGCAACCTTCAACACCCTGTTCAACTTTGTCTACGCTCTTCATAATGACTGGTACTTTGGTCTGGGCTACTGCCGATTTCAGAACTTCTTCCCCATAACTGCCATGTTTTCATCCATTTATTCAATGGCTGCCATATCAGTGGACAGGTAAGAGGCAAACTCTGTGAGGGCCATTACACACTGCTGAGGCAAGAAAACATTACCTCTTTTACTTTTTCATTTTTTATGTTTTAACAAGTACTGCATGTTGATGAGATGCATTAGAGTATTCAATTGCATTAATTCTAATAAATTAAACAGAAAATGCTACATAATGTGTTGCACATAATGTACAAGTACTCGGTATCAGAGTACAAAGCAGTGGTCACACATACAAATTAATTTGAGGCTCAAATGCAGCACCGCTGTGAAAATGAGCTGCTCAGCACTTCAATAACTGTTTCGTGTAATTAGTGCCTAATGGGACAATTCATGCTTGTCCTTTGTAAAATGCATTCAGGATGCGCATTATGACAAAAGTTGTAGATTCAAAAGACGTGGATAACCAACTCTTTAAAGCATCCACACAGCAGCAAAGAAACCATGATATATCCAGAAGTAATAAACTGCATACAGCATGCAAAAGTTACAGTATAAAAGTATTACTTGAAAAGCAAACACACGTAAGTGCACTTTGTATTCCAACGCTTTCTCATTAAGAGGCGTGAAATAATGATGTTTTACCAGAAACCTTTGCTGTGTGTATACAGTATATTAATATTACAGTCGGAACATTCATCATCAAATGTGGCGTTTGGTTTGTATGAAAAGCGTGAAGTATAAATGGACTTCTTGTTTAATAGCCTTTATGTTGTGGTGATAAGTTATGGCTAGGGCAGTGGCTTAGTGGTTAGTACCAGCCTGTCCCGCCTCTTGCCCGATGACCGCTGGGATAGGCTCCAACCCCCTCATGACCCTTAACTGGAATAAGCGGGTCTGAAAAATGGATGGGCGGAGGGAAGTTATGGTTAGTTTCAGTAACATTCACCAAATTTTGACAATTTTAACATGGCCTAAATATTATTGATACAAAGGAATTTCTGGCAAAGCATCATTATTTGACATTTCAGGGATTACCCATGTCCTTTAATGTATGGATTTTACTTATTAATGGGGTTAACACAGTGGTGTATAAGTACACCAGAAAATATCCTGAAAATTTGTCATAAACCCTTAACGGCTGTAAATACAGAAGAAATGCCATATTTCAAATCATATCAAATCAAATGCCTTTATTGTCGCTGTACGACTGACCAGTGAAATTCAAGTGCACCTCCTTGTGGTAAAAAAAAAAAAAAAAAAAGATTAAAACACACGCATAACTTGACATAAAAAGCAGCAAGTGTTGAATAAATAAATAAATTTGTGACAATAATAAATAAATGAGCAATAATAATATAAAACAATGTAGAGCATGCCCCCAATGTATTGCATGATTAAAAGTTCAGTTCTTTTATTGCGCTTGGATAAAAACTGTTCACGAGTCTAGAAATGCGAGCCCAAATGGACCTACAGCGCCTCCCAGACGGCAGCAGTTCAAACAGACAGTTTCCTAGGTGAGAACAGTCCTGTATTATTTTTCTTGCACGGTGCAGGCATGTGGCACTGTATATGTCAGTCAGTGAAGGAAGCTGTGTCCTCATAGTGCCCTGTCCTGACTTCCTAACTCTCTCCAGAGCCTTTTTGTCAGCCCGCATATTTAGATTTGGTTACATTTTTCTTTCTTTTTAAAGCAATTTTCCAGAGACACAAAAAAGAACTATCATCATGTAGCTGTAGTCTGAACAGAATTGTCACTTATTTTCAATAAGTTCAATCCAACTACAACATGTATTACACAACCTTTACAAGGTTATTTTTAGATCCAATTACATTAGCTTTCCAGCTGTTCTGTTAAGCCTTATATTCAGTTAATTATTTTCAGTTCACTTATACATTAGCTTTTTTCTTCTTCTTTCGGCTGCTCCCGTTAGGGGTTGGCACAGCAGATCATCCGTCTCCATCTCACCCTGTCCTCTGCATCTTCCTCTGTCACACCAACCACCTTCATGTCCTCCCTCACCACATCCATAAACCTCCTCTTTGGCCTCCCTCTTCTCCTCCTGCCTGGTGGCTCCATCCTCAGCATCCTTCTCCCGATGTACCCCTGGGTCCCTCCTCTGCACACGTCCAAACCATCTCAATCTTGCCTCTCTGACTTTGTCTCCAAACCATCATACCTGTGCTATTCCTCTGATATGTTTATTCCAAATAATGTCCAGCCTCGTCACTCCCAAAGAAAATTGCAGCATCTTCAGCTCCGCCTCCTGTCTTTTTGTTAGTGCCACCGTCTCTAAGCCGTACAGCATAGCTGGTCTCACTACTGTTT
>OMMV01194375.1:0-12483 GCA_900302635.1 Chatrabus melanurus
TTGGTCATTTGAGTTAAAAACTAGGGAGGGTTCAATTGGATACTAAATTGGGAGAAAAAGGGAAAAAATCAGAAACAAATTAAAAAAAAAAAAAAAACTAACCATAATAAATCCATTTGTTAGTGACACTCGTGCTTTACAAGTCAAAATGTCTGCACTAAAAAGGTTCTGTAGGTTGCAAAAACACTGTCTGCCCTGCATGAACAATAAATTTTAGGATCATTTTAAAAGGAAGTAAATTTCCTCAGCATGGACTCTGATAAAGTACTGTAAAATGACTGCTGCAGACCTGATTGTAACCACTTTGTGGCAGTTGTTGGGTAATTATTTTAAATATAATTAGTGCTCTGTTGCAGAATTTGTAATTATATTTAGTCCCCAGTCTCTGCAGAGCTGAATTTTGGGTCAGCAAAGAGTGACAAGGTCAAAGTCTGGGTGCCGAACATCAATTTGGTGCAGGCGCTGTTTTCTGTTATCAAATAGTCATTTACATAAATTTGTTCCTCATGAGTTGGCTTGAGTGATATTGTATAGTGAAGTGGGATGGATGAGTGATGTTATCCTCAGTGTATCACTGAAATAACCATGAGGTCCTGATGTGCGTGCACATTAAAACTGTGCAAGTCTGACTCGACTTCAGAATTTTAAAATGCCCCCCAACTAGTTAGCTAGACAGAATGTGCAAATACTGGGAGACATAATGTAGTTCGATCAATAATTCACTGGTCTACAATTTTTTAGAAGTAGTCTGCTTCAGAGATAAAATCTGCTATTTATTTTGGATTTTGGTGTGCTGAATTCAAATATGACGATTAAAACAGCTGATTGGCTACCGTTTCCAAGATATTTGAGTTTTTTACATTTTACGCCATGTATATTGTGTAGAGACACTGAATAAGGGCTAAATTACGTACTTACATATAAGATATTTAATTTTATGGGAAAAATGTGTTTTACGGGACTAAGGTCTGATGCGGGTAAATGGCCGCTGGTGGCCGTCCTGGATTATGACATCATACAGCTGAACAACACTGGGTCAGCTTGCGTCTGTTTAGAATTTAAGTCTACATAATTACATTGAACTACCTCTGTGCCAAATGGCATGTTGGTATCATATTTTGCACAATTGTTACACAGGTTTACTGGACTACTTTCCTTTAAACTCGTTTATCCTCCGCCATTCCGAAGCCAAGGGTCATATATACTGACCCAGTAGCATATCTTGAAATATAGAGCCAATCAACAATTTTAAGCATCATGTTCATTCTCAGTAACCCAGAATTAGTAAAGTTTGACTATATTTATTTCAGAAGCATTTTGGCTGTAGACCATCTAATCCAGCAAGTGAATGAAAGTGAAGGTGGATTTCTGAAGTCTGAGTCTCCTGCTGAAATCAAATTTTTTTTCATACTATTGACAAACTTTAATGAGCATTCAGTCACCTTCAAATGCTTTCTTCTACTTTTCCTTGATGCTTGATGAAACATTGCAGAGCGGGACCAGAGCAAAAAGCAATCATGTTCATGAAAGCACTATCCATCCATTTTCCAGGTTTGGATGTGGTGACTGCAGGCCAAGTTAGAGAGCCAGACGTCCCTCTGTGATCCTCCAGCTCATCCTGAGGGATACCAAGGGCTTTGCAGGCCAGATGGGATATGTAATCCCTCCAGTGTATTCTGGGTCTACCCTGGGGTGTCCTTCCAGTTGGACATGGAGAAAGCAACCCCTGAGTTGGCTCCTTTTCACACGAAGGAGAAACACCTCCACTATAAGCTCCATCAGGATGTTAGAACTCGTCACGCTGTTAAGGTGACTATGCTCACCTGTATGTGCAATCTTCAATCTTTCGATAAGTTTAGGGACCATACTGTAAGCAAGGGCTCAAATATAGCTCGTTTTCAATTTATCAATTTACAAGTTAGACACATAAGTGGAAAACACTGCAGATTAACTCCACTATAAATTCTCAGAATACTGTTTACCAATATGTTTGTTTTTCTCAAAAAGTCACGGTGCATTCTGGGCTCATTAAGGAGGCAGATACAACACTGGCACTGCCTTAACTTAATAACTTCACATCAATAATCAGAGCAGTGGAACAGGACATTAAGAAAGTGTCAGGAAAAAGAGGATAAGGGCACGAAATGACTAATGAAACAGGAGCCACAGGCCGCCCTGAGAGTCATTATCTCCTTACTCAGCATTTGCTGATCTGTCACTAGATGGAGTAGTTTTGTAGGAGCAAAGACCAGGAGTTTGGGGATAGGCTGAAGAGCCTCGCTGCAGTCTGGTATTAGCTTCTAAAAGAAAGAGGACGTGTTTTGCCTGCATTCATTCTGTTGTCCATGACCCTGAGGTCTGACTACTGCTGCAGCTAATGCAGAAGTTTCTAGAGGGACAAACACAAAGCAACAGTGTGAACTCCACAACAGCAGCCTCCACCTCACTGCAGTAGCAAGTCTCCAGTGGTTTAATGGTCTTCATGCAACATTGAAAAATAACTGCCCACAAACAAACATCCACTTGCAGTGACGGGTTCTTCCAGCTTAAATCTCAACAAATCCTCAACACGACTTGGGCCCACACTAATCAAAACAGATTCAAGACACTCACACAAGACTTTGATGAATCCCAGCGTAATTAGAGAAAACAGTGTGTGCCGAGGTGTTGGAGAGTGCTTATTATTGCATTTCTCCCCAGGCTCAGGACCCTGATCTTGTTTTAAGAGAGACGTGCCTGCATCCTGGAGCAAAACATCAGTGGTAATAAGATGCTGTTTTTTCTATATTTAGCTCTAATCAGGGATGTTATCTTGTGGCTGTCTGAGAAGCTTTTTAACTGACTTTATCCACACTTCAAAATGGTGAATCAAGGTGACAGGATGGATAGTGGGCAAGTTTTTAAATTCATGACCAGTCAAGTCGTGCGAAACGATCGTTTGTCTTTCAACACAACAAACAGAAAAGAGTTAGATAAATTTGGAGACAATTTTTAGACTTTCTGCATTGTAACTACGGCTGCAATGAACGATTATTTTCATAATTGATTAATCGATTGATTATTTTCTCGATTAGTCAATTAGCTGTTAGGTCCATATATGTCAAAAAATGCTGAAAAATGTCAATCCAGAGCCCAAGATGATGCCTTCAAATGTCTTGTTTTGTCCACAGCTGAAAGATATTCAGTTTACTGCCAGATAGAAGCAGCTAGTAAAATAAACCAGAAAATATTACCATTTAGAACCCGAAATCAAAGAATTTGGACCTTTTATAAAGGAAATGACTCAAAATGATTAATTGATTATCAAAATAGTTGTCAATTAATTTCATAGTCGATTAATAATCGATTAATCGTTGCAGCTCTAATTGTAACCAACTACAATGAGTAGGAATGAAGTTTTACTGCAACCCACACTCAAAGATAAATACTTAGTTAATCAATCAACTAGCTGAACAATAATCAACTATTTTGAGAGTCGATCATTTTTAAAGAGGTCGTCGTGTGTACAAAATTGATTTTATCCACTTTTACAATTAAATATGTTTATGTTTCATGTTTAACATCACAAAATTGTGTGGCCGGGTAGGGGCATGGCATCATAATGGTGGCTCCACATTGTCAGGCCAGTCAGCCATCGGCAAGGAATGATGAAATCATCCAACTGCCAAACTCTAGATTGCTCAATTGGTGGCTAGGTTTTTATTTTCAATGACCACAAACTGAGAACAGTTTCTTTAGTTGGGTAAATATATGTGTGCATGATTGACACCAACATCTATAGTATGCAAAGCCCCTGCATGAGTACATACAATATACCGTACATGCAGAAATATACAATTAACTACTTAAACTTGCATATTTCTATGTATTTTTTGCACCTCCAACAGGCATGTTTGATTGAAGTGAGAAGTGGTCTTGGATTAAACCAGTAAAGTGGAGATCAAAAAGAAATACGCAAAGAAGACCAACCTGAATCACTGAATTTAACATAACTGCAAATAGTTAGATGATACTGAGAGGCACTTAAAATATAATTATTATGCAACATAGTAATGAGATTAATAAAATATTCCAACTTCTGGCGAGCAAGGAATGACCCACCAAAGCAGGGAAATTGTGATTTAATTACTTCAGCATTAAGTTTTAATTCATGTAATCCTACTTGAGTTTCTCCACCTCATTACCTGTGTTTAAATAACATAATTATTTAAACTCAGCAGTGCACCACTTTATTCTGGTACAGCCTCCTTTTTTAACGGAGCCACCCGAGTCGCTTTTGTCTTGCATGCATGATTGGTTGGAGCTGACTGCAGACTTGACACTAGTGCTAAATTACTCTGGACCGGTGGAGATCCCTGCAGTCTCTCGATTCACAGACCACAAAACGGCCCCGATTTAGCAACAATGAGTAAGATTACAACTGCTGCAAAAACTGTGTGCCTCTGCTTATCAGACTCCGAGGAGCCTGTGTGAAAATAGATTTTACATTCACTGCCCGACTTCGTAACCTGATAGCCCCAATTCTCCATTTGTCTTTAGGACTCCCCTTTCCCTTTGATTTATCAAAATCTCCATCATCCCCTTTATTGAATAGATTTAAAGGGAAACAAACCATTGCACATTTATCTTCACTGTGTAATTTGTAACTTAGTCTGGATCACAAAAACAGGATATGTACCACATTAAGGGCATCGAAGTGAAGATTAAAACACCCCAATCCATGACAGTTCCATCCCCTTCTACTTTAGTCAGCACTAGTCCACTTTTTTAAAATCGCTCTGTTCCTCTTAAAGTGGGGTACATTAAAAAAAAACTTCTGGCCTCTATCTCCTCTGCTACATCACTATTTGACTTCTCAAATTTACTGCAACTTTCAACTCTCAAGCAACATCTGAATAAGAGGAGGAAAAAGTTGGGAAGAATAGCAGTGGGAATGCCCGTAGTACTTCATTTTTCTTATCCACACTGGTTCAATTAGAGTCACAATAAATAAAAAAAACATTGGGCAACGGGACTGAAATAGAATTTTGCACCAGGGTTACCCACTAATTACCTCCAACAACTGACAGGAGACAGTGATGTGATTGCCCTCATTTTATTGTTTGTTTGACGGACTTCGGTGAACCTTTAAGGAAAGAACGTCCCTTTGAGAAAATTCTGAGGCAGATCCAGTTGTTAGTCTGGTTATCGTACACCATTCCAATATTGACCAAGCAGTTTTGATTAAAATTCTATAGGAAGGGAAAATTCAGAAAATGACCCCCTTTGTACTCATTCTGTTAGAAAAGTCTTTTTTTTTTTTTTTTTTAACTACACCTTTTCACTGCAGGCAAGATTAACATAACATTACCATAGCAATACACATTCTGTCCTCATTCACATCCAGCGTAATGTCACACACTAAAGTCTGCGTCTTCACCACATATGCCACCGAGGAACAAGTCAGAATATTAAAATGCAAATGTTCCTCTTTAAACTAAGTGGATATTACTAAAGTCATTAAAGCTGCTGGAGAGTAGTATTATCATATGCATGAAATGATCATTACTTTGGCCTTTCACTGTTTCTGTGGCACTGTTTCACTATCTCTTTGGATTACAACTCTAATCCAAAATCAAGGATGACGTCAAAAGTGAACGAGAACAATAAGAAAAGATTTATGACGATGTTCTGAGTGAGAGATCGTGTTGGCTGTATGTGTGTACCACGCTTACTAAGCGTCGCTTGGAAAACAGAAATAATTCTTAAAACTTACCTGCCATAGTTGAAATGCCTAGTATCACGCCGATGGACAATTCGATCTGTGTGCCCTGCAGAATACAAACACACAGATTTGAGTAAATTATCAACCCTCTGGCTAGGCACACTCTAAGACTTTTAATATCTGCCCAACTGGGTTCTCTGCCACTGAGATTCACTACCAGAAAAACAAAATTAATTACAGATCTGTGAGTAAGCTCACAAAATGAGACCTCCTGCTCTGCCATACTCGCCGCTTACATGTATTATGTATTGGTGGCAGTAACTCTACTGTGATGAAACACCTGAATTAACAAACTGCTCAACCTCTGTATCAAAGAGCCCAACAGATCTGTTTACATATTTAATTGACAAATATGAATTTGGTCCAACTGAAGATGCTGGACCAGAATGATTTTTCTTCATGCATGTATTTGAACTGTATGGTGTGCTAGCATTGTGTGATGTTTCATTATAATCCAACACCTGGTTTAGAAGGAGTTGTGCTTACAATGTCAATAATATGTCATATCAATTAAACACAGAACGTCTGAGGTCCTGCGAACGCTGTACCAGACCATTGTGGTGAAGAAAGAGCTGAGCCAGAAGGCAAAGCTCTGGATTTACCAGTCGATTGACGCTCCTATCCTCAGCTATGGTCATGAGCTTTGGGTAATGACCGAAAGAACACGGTCACGGATAAAAGTGGTGGAAATGAGGTTCCTCCGTCGGGTGTCTGGGCTTACACTCAGGCACAGGGTGAGAAGCTCGACTATCCGAGAGGGACTCTGAGTAGAGCCACTGCGTCTTCGTATCGAAAGGAGCCAGTTGAGGTGGTTCGGACATCTGGTGAGGATGCCCCCCTGGTCGTCTCCCTAGGGAGGTCTTCCAGGCAGGTCCAACTAGGAGAAGGCCTCGGGGAAGCCCCAGGACACGCTGGAGGGATTATATTTCTCAGCGGGCTTGGAAATGCCTCGGGATCCCCCACGAAGAGTTACAGTTCTTGGCCGAGGATAGGGAAGTGTGGGCGGAGCTGCTTGGTCTGCTGCCACCGCGACCCGGACACGGATAAGCGGTGAATGAATGAATGAATGAATGAAATTCCAATTATCTTCCTTTGCAGATGTCTGACCAGAATTAACTTTCTTCACGCACATCTTCATATGGTGTGCTTCCACTGTCTAAAGTTTGACTGAAATCCACCAACCGGTTTAGGAGGAGTTGCACTTACAAGACTGACTGTCCGATGAACAGATGGACAGGGTGATTCCTATTTACCCCCAAATCTTTGTTTGCAGGAGGCATAATTATTTCACCCAAGCACAATGTTCATATCTTGTGTCTTCAAAGGCCAAATCTGCTACAGCTGACAAATTTAGAGACCAAAATGCCATTTTGCTTTTCAAATCTTCTATCTGCTCACTTCCTCTGTCTAGGAGCGATAGTGGCATCTTTAGGAAAAACCACGCATGGAACTTGGACTCATTGTGTCCACTGTATTAATGTAAGTTTGACTACCTTTATTGATGGTCTTAAACCAAAGTGACAGAGAAAGTTTTGAACTTAGTAACATATGTAATATTCTAACTGTATCCTCAAATGTTGGAGAGCAGAATGAGATCATCAGGCTGCATGAACTGGTGCATTTCAATGCTAATGCTGAATTTAAAAAGCCAAGCCTGATAATATTTTCTAAATATACATACACAGTCTTAATAAAAAACTATTCACAAGGTAAATCCAAGTCAAAAACATGTTTATTTGTGGATTTCAGTTTTTCTCCTCTGTGGCTTTTCAAAGAGCAAAAACAGGAAGAAAAAAAAAAATTGAGTATAATGTTGGCATATGCTCACTTTCTGTTTGTGATAATATATTGAAGTTGGGCAAAACTGCCATTTCATTATGTTTTTTCTCTTTGTTTTCTTGCATTCAGTACATTTGTCTCTTTTTTTCTACAGAAGGCCCTAAAGAATTAATCATTGCTGTAAATTACGTTAAAAATGGAGTTTCAGTTCACTGTTCCTGCAGTTAGTTCCACTGGGTTTAAATTTAATTACTTTCTTCTGTCCTGATTATATTGAACATTTTCTCAAATGCTAAACAGGTACAGTTATGGCAGCTAAATAAATGGTGCACGGAATATTAAAAGGCAAAGAGAAACAGAAAGACAGAAAAAAGAGAAAGGGAGGAGATAGTCTGCCAGAAAATGTCAAAGAGAAAAAAGAGACACACACTGAAATATAAATGGAGGAGACAGAGAAGATAAAGAGGAAGGATGAGACAGGGAGCACGAGTCAAATTAAATCACGCTTATTTGATTCCGGTTAAAGTGCTCTGCACCATCATGAGTATATACTCAGTTTGCTTTTCAGCAGAGGAGACCCCGGCGGAAACAGATTACTCATTTTCCACAATAAAGGGCACGTGACCACATGCCTGTGTGAAGCTGTCAGACTTACAGCAACAATCATGATGCAGTTGTCTAGGAATCCAAATCCAACAAAAGGGATTGCATTGTGCAGCAGAACTGCAAAAGAAAAAAAACATACACAATAAATCACCAATGTGCAAATAAACTTAAAAATAAATTTACAGATTATTTATAAGTCAGCTTATTGGTTAATAAATAACAGTGAACACAAACACAGAAAATATAAATACAACCCCAACTCAGAAACAGTTGGGACGATATGGAAAATGCAAATAAAATGCAGTGATCCTTACATTTACTTTGACTTCTATTTCACTGCAAACAGTATGAACCCAAGATATTTCATGTTTTGTGTGGTCAGCTTCATTTCATATGAAGAAAAAAGAACTGGAGAAACTGTGCATAGTGCAACTTTTGTCTGTTGCATCACCAGCTATACAGCTTCATGGTTAAGTGGTACAGAGGAGGATTTTCTTAAAAAAGAACATGCAAAATTTTAGCTGTTGTTTGCCAGAAGGCACATGGGAAACCCAAGCCTAGATCTGATCTGTTTTCCTGTTTTACAATCCTTCTCTACTCCACTACAACATGAAGCTGTGAATGGGGATGAAACAAGCAAAAGTTGCACCATTCCCAGTTCAGTTTCTCCACTCACAGCCATAGAAGCCTATAACTCCTTCAGAGTTGTTTGGGTCTCTTGGTGGCTTCCCTCACTAGTCTCATGCATATTATCTTATGTATGTTGCATCAGGAAGTGTAAAACTTGTGCTAAATCAACATGCTGATCCATAGCGGATCTGCCATGGCGACCCAGAGCAAAATGGGAGCAGCCAAAAGAATTATCACCACTGTATAGAGGAGTTACCATGCTGCAGAGTTTTTCTTTCTGTTCATCTTTTCCCACTTTTACATGTGATGATGTGCCTGATCAGCCTGATCCTGCACCTCCTCCCGACTTCCTTCAAATAAATCAAATTGGTTTTGTAAAGGTTTTACAACCAGATGTCTTTCCTTATGCTAATCCTCTGTATTCTACACTACTAAAGGAAGGAACCAGGTTTCTCTCTGCCGCTATACATTTCGCCATGTGAATACCTACACTTAGAATTGCACAGACTGATAGTTGACATACATACATTTTTAGTTGCGATTAACAACCCGCTAATTACTTAATTACATATTTCTTTTTTCCCCATGCTGAAAGTGGCTGCTGCCATCTTGGATTAGCATCATTTCCACCGACTGGCACACACTCATACCTCACCTCTCCGCATTGATCGCTACGAAATCCATCAATATCCACCATAAAATCAGGCCAACCACACTCCATTTGTCAACAAACAGCTTCGAAAGACTCCAACCATCAACTATACAGGTATTTATGGAAGGCATGATGTCAGATGTTTACCTGCTGGGGCATAGTTTTGCATCAGGACTCACTGATCATCTTAAAGGCGGCACTGATCCTGCACCTCCTCCCGACTAATGAACTGCTAACCAAATGTCAGTGGTTAGCGCTCTTGCCTCACAGCAAGAAGGTCTGGGGTTCGATTCTCACCATGCCCAGTTCCTTTCTGTGTGGAGTTTGCATGATCTCCCCGTGTCTGCGTGGGTTTCCTCCGGGCACTCCGGTTTCCTCCCACTATCAAAACATGCACATTAGGGTCTGCTCCTTTCTCTGCCCTTGACCAAGGCAGGATCTCTACATCTGGAGTTGGTCCCCAGGTGCTGGACTGTGGCTGCCCACTGCTCCTAGTGGGTGGATTGCATCTAATTAGGATGGGTTAAATGCAGAGGACAAATCTCGTTGTATGTATGTATGTACGTACGTACAATGACAATAAAGGCCCTTCTTCTTCTTCTACATGTTGTCCATCCCAGGGACGTATCATGTGAGCTCAAACTATCAAACTTGGTCAAGAGACCGTGTGTTACCATGGGGAAATGGTAACCAGAATATTCGTTTTAGTCCGGCGCTCCCAAAGAAAACGGAGTCGTGTGGACTAGGCCTCAGAGACATGAATGTCACTGCCGAGATAAGTGAATGTCTCTATCAGGTCAACACTTTCACAACATACAGATACACATCTGATGGCCGAGTCCAGGAAGTCACAGAAAGCCTGGATCTTAGTCTTAATTAAACCAGGACAATCAAAACCCCAGACACTCCGTCTCCTCACTCATCTTGTCAAGTGCTGCAATCAGGGTATTCATTGATTCCGCAAAGATCACAGAATCGTTCATAAAGTCAAGGTCAGGAAACCTTTCCTTGCTGACAAAGGTACAGAAGCGGCTAATAACCAGAAAAAAAAAAAGTTTTAATTTTGAGAAGCATAAACATCAAAAACAATTGCAACCTTGGAACACCTCCATCCCACAATGAAAGCATAGCTATGTTTAAGTTTAAATGTGTTTTAATGCTCTAACCAAGTCATGTCCATGTTTAACTAACCCTGTAAAGCACCTTGGGGTGACTTGTGTTGTGAATTGGCGCTATATAAATAAATTTAATTGAAATAAATTGAACTGAACTAATGATGCTACAACATATACAAAATAAATTACTGATCCCTCAACAAAAGCACAGCAAAAGAAATGAAAATCACAGCAAGTAAAAATGTGATGTATTTTACATTTTTTATATATAAATAACACTAGACAGTTAAGATTAAAAAAAAATTCTCGTTTACTTGCAGCAAGAACACAGCTACCGGTATTTGTAAAAGCTAACTTGGCAGCAAGGAAGGAATGAACCTTTGGCTGAAATTGCCTATTTAAATGATTTCTTCTTTGAAAAATAAAGATTACCATGAGGCTCAATGTAGAATTGACCTTTGTGCAAACATATCATGAATACCAAGCACTTCCTGTTCCGATAAAAGAAAAACCCATCAGAATATGCCCATTTCTGCATAGTTTACTTGTGCTTGCAGATGCATAAAATGAATAGCAAAACAGACCAAATATTGCCAAGCTTTAATTTTAGATTTGAGCTCATTTAGGATCTTTTAGTTGAATAAGCAGCTCAAGTAACTAATCTGCAGTAAGTGTTTGCTTCCAGCATAATCACAAATGAATAAAAGGTCACTTATTTTTCATAGCCTGGATTCTGCTGTGGCACTCTGTCATTAAGAATTTTCAATCTTGCTATGTGAGCCTGTAACCGCCACTCACTTACACGCCAAACACAGATTTCACTTCAACACTGCTAGATGTCAAATTGTAGGCTGCTTCGAGTCCCCAACAGATGAAACAAATAAAATTGAAAGCATGAAATTCAACAAGACTCCCCGACCATCTCCAAATTTCTGTCTGGAGGCAACTGGAACTTTTGATCATCTGCTTGTTGTCCCTTTAGTCATCACTGGTAAGTGTGACACTTTGGCAAACACTGGCTCACTGTGTGCAGGCTGCAAATTACAAGACTCAAAGCACATTGGTGTTTATTTAAGTATGTGTGTTATTTGTGTTCTTGCAGTCAATAATGTTTGTTTAAAGAACTTCACTGTAAGGTTTTGTCTGAACCTGTCAGTGCAGCCTGTGAAAAAGGATCAATCACCCTCATTCCTAAATACTATACTGAATCAAGTGACCCAATGCCACCTTTTAAAAACACCCCAAGGCCTACCTTTAAGTGTTATTTTCAAAAATCTTTACACATTTGTTAAGAAAATTACTTTTCTGAGACACCTACATGGAGCCTAGATCCAATCTAGATCCAAGATGGCGCCACGTACGGTCGCCCTGGTACTTTCGTGCGCTCTTGTGTGTCTATTTTTGTGCGTCTACTGTGTGTCTGCGTGCTCTTACACCCGCGAAGAGCTTCTCAACTTCAGACCTACAACTCCCACGGATCTACTTCCAGTTTTTTTAGCATCTGCTGCGGATCTGGTCCATATTTTGGCCAAGAGAGGAAGACGCCGTAGGAGGGGGAAGCGGGCTGGAGCCCTCGTGCGTCTTCGCAGACGCGGAATGCGCACAGCCTTACCTGGCATCTTTCTCTCCAATGTCCGCTCACTTTGCAATAAGATGGACGAGCTGGCGCTGATGATGAGGAGAAATGCGGACTTTGCCTCCTCATGTGTTTTGTGCTTCACGGAGACGTGGCTCTCCGGACAGATCCCGGAAAGCGCGCTTCACCTGGAGGGATTTCAGCTCCTCCGCGCTGACCGCAACGGTGAACTTTCCGGCAAAACTAAAGGCGGTGGAGTCTGCTTCTACATCAACAACCGCTGGTGCACCGATGTGACTGTGATCTTTCAACACTGCTCTCCTTCTCTGGAATACCTCATCATCAACTGTAAGCCGTTTTA
>OMMV01194384.1:0-11248 GCA_900302635.1 Chatrabus melanurus
GCTTGCTGGGTGTGTTCTGGTGTTTATGAATGGTTGCAAATAACAAACGAAAATACCCGAGTGCGTTTATTCGCCCGTCCTCCGCCTCGATTCGTTCAGTGGACGTACAGACGACCTCCACACGTGTCTCCATTTTCATTTTCGCCGCCACATTTTCAATAAAAGCATTTGCTGTTCAATATTGATCATCTTCAACTGCAACACCGCTCTTTTTTATTTATTTATTTCTCTTGGTCGCGATTGATCAGAGCAGGAACAAAGCCGGAAGGGAAACAAACGATCAACAAGTTTGCGCCCCCTTCAGTTCTGGAGGTGAATCGCACAGCGACACGGACCAACGCGATGCAGAACTTCGAAAGGTGCACGACGGCGTCAGAGCTACGGCGTGGCCACCGCGTAGCTTTGACGCAGAAGCATAACGAGGCCTTAATGGTCAAACAAGGTCAACGTCCATTGGATACTATGCCATATGGCATATATTACCCTGTAACATGATAACTAAGCACAGCAGATGGTGCAAACAGTTTTTAAACCCTATTAACTCAATAATTTGCATCACTTTTGACCAAAATTGGAGCAACATTTAACTTTTGACCCCGATACAAACTGAAATTGACCTTTGTCACCATTTTTTTTGTTTTACCCCATAACTCCATAACATTCAGTTAGAGATAGTACAAACTACATCTTTTGGAATCTTTATGATAAGACAAACAATTTGGTATACTTTTCAATATGATTAGAGGATTTTTAAATTTTGACCACTGCATAATCTTTCATTGACCCCTACCTCGCTACAGCTGCCACCCTGGGATGCCTATCATACATTTTTTGTGTAGGCCATGATATACTGAGGCTGGATTGCAAGTGTTTTTTTTTGCCACCTTAGTGATACCAAAAACCTGCTTGGCCCATGCACTATTGAAAGAGGACAAAATTTGCATAAGTCCTCAAGTAATTTGCGTTTGAGACCTCTGCTCTCCAGAGAAACCAAGCACCATTTTAATGCAGAAACAACAGTGAATGATTCATATTCACACCCAGTACAATAATAATCATCTATAAGACAATACAGACAATCCTAGTTATGTTACAGCTTATACCGAGAAGGTGTCCAACACTGAATTACCATTTATCACATTTAAAGGTCTCCACAAAGCAACCATTAAAAAACAGCACTAGTGACGACTTTGTAAATCAAAAGTTACACGAGAACAAATAGCTTCTGTGACTGGCACATAGGCCATCTTCTTTGTTACTGTACCATCACATTGTGTTCATTTACATAGACTGCAATGCAGAGTCGATCAGTAGTTTCAAATTCCTACAAACCGCTGTGGTACTGTATCTCAGTCCTGTAAATCCATTTTCAGTGACATGCTGGCCCCTATGGTGTAAGAATTTGTATCAATGCTTCAGACAGACTGAAAATATTTCCATGTGGATGCTGCTTGTTGACAGGGACATCCCACTCATAGCTCAAAATCTTTTTACATTCTGCATGTGATTCCTTCTCAGATATTGTGGTAAATACAGCCATCAAGTTGGCACCAAAGTGATTTATAACAGTGAGAATGTGCAACTGTGTCAACACCAGCTACACGTCAAGAACAGTAAGGAGTGAATCCATTCTGCAGGGGAACGGCACCACGATTGGCAGCGCTTTCCGGCATTTTGGAGGTCATACATCACGCGCCGGCAAAAGACATACAAGTCTGAGAACATCGATTTTGACAGTGCCCATCTATTTTGATAATCAGTTGACTATTGTGCCAGCGTAGCCTCTAAAGGGTCAGTGATTTATTAGGATTGACCAATTTTGAGTCACATCATGTGCTGCTTTGTGAGGGCAAACAGAGGCGTGACTGGCGGTGCAGTCAGGCATGTTATCAAAAGCGCAGGGTTGATTAGCGGCTCATCAACATGCAGAATTAAACAGTCTGCATAAATGCTTCCCTTTACCCTCATATATCAAACTATGAATCCCTTGCAGTGCTTCTCAAAATGTAAACCAAACATTTACCAATTTATCGGCATCTTCTTCATAAGACACTGAACATGTCACAGCAAAATTGACACAAATATTCATCAGGACGGTTCCAGATTTGAATCATAGGTGACTACAATAACATGCTGAGCTACAAGTAGTACAATAACAACAGTTACACAGCATTGACACGACTGGTCATGCATGTTCGACGACAATCATGCACACAAACTGAGGGAAAAGAACATAAGGCAAGGGGAGCGAGACTGCACATTGTGGTCTGTTAACAAAGACTTTATCTGTGCCATGACTATGAAATACAAAGCCTCTGTGAGCTTACAGATTAACAATATGATATGTGTACTTTTCAGAATTATAAAAATGATTAAAGATATTCCGTCCAAGCTCCCTAAAATCTCCCAAATTCTAAATGAAGCTATCTTTGGAATTTTAATTAACTTTGATTTATCTTGGCACTGTTTTTAATCAAGCTTCTTTTTCATTCATCATTATTTATCAAACTTTTTTCCGAGTCTCATTGCAATTGCTTGATGGAGCTTAATAAGTTTTAAGTGCAATGCATCAAAGAGAGATGTCTGAAGATCATGAATCTACTTCAGATTTGTATCCAAATGTCTCTATTTGCTGTATCCAAGTAAAATTTCTATAATACCAAGCCTTTTGTGGGTACATCCACACTAACTCAGAACATAAAAAAACAAAAACAAAAAAACATGCCATTGTCTCTGCTTTGGGCTTTCATCCACACTGATCTCTCAATTTTCACACCTGAACAGAGAGCTTTTCTAGACACTGTCCCCAAAGAGGATAAACCTGAAAACCCCGGCTGCCCATCTCATATCTTTCAAAGGTGTTCAGAGTTTATGTGGCAGCATTAGTGTTCTGCTAGGGATCACTGTCAAATTCGTGGTGTGGCTGATTATCATGATACAGTCCCAAAGCAACAAACTACACATACACTACAACTAAATGTCTAGTTGCAAACTAAAGTGTAGACTATAAAGTGTAGAATTTGACTGCTACAATTTACACTGATGGTCTAGCAGCAAAGAACATTTAAAAAAAGTATTTACTAAATTAACAGTACTTCAGACAAAATTCAAAGACAAACATCTTCTTACCAATTAAAGATGAAATGAACGGTCTTAGGTTACAGTCTCGTGACTAACTGAAGTGTACAAATGGAGCTATCAACTGTCTTTGGCACAGTTAATTAGCCAAGCAAAATACAATTAAATAGCCCAGAGTTACTAAACTAAGAGCAATTGAAACAAAAGTGCAAAGTCAAAGACAATTGTCACTTTGTAAATGAATCTAGAAACCAGCAGTCCCATTGCTGAACAAAATAAGATGATGATTCTTCGCTAACAGTCAAGGTTAGGACTTTCACATTTCTTGTTTTAAACTTGTTTTTGTTTATTTTATATGATTGTAAATTGAATATGTCTGTGTTTGGAATTATGTTTTAAAGAAGTGGAAGATGCAAGTGCAATATAAGCCATAGATTATCCATAGATTCCATAGTAGTAGAAGACCAGCCTGTAGGTCCCATGACCAACTCTCTAGAACAAAGGTATTTTGTAAGGTATGAAAATATTTTTTGGGATGCCAGATAGATTCTGTGTAAATTTTCCATGGGCTCACCTCCTGACTTTTCCAGGTATTCCGTGGAGGGGGCAATCAATGTCAAATAGGGTCAAAATTGAAAAATGCTCAAATTATGCCAATAAGTACTCGTATATCAAATTACTCGTATGGTCATAAGGAATCTAAAAAATGTATAGTTTGTTAGGGATCCAACCTTATTTGAGGGCGCTATAGCTAAAAACATTCAATGGTCAACACACTTTTGACTTGAGGACAATATTGCAAATGTAGTTAACTCATTGGCTGCCAGCCATTTTCATACAATTTTAATACAGGCTGAAACGCCCATGTTATCATTGAAATCTGTGATCTGATATTTAGTGACAAGCCCCACCAGATCGTTCCCCAGCCCGCCCCGCTGAAAACCGTAATTGACGTCTATAGACGTCATTGGCAGTCAACGGTTGTATTTAAATTGACGTCTATAGACGTCATTGGCAGCCAATGAGTTAACATACTCTGATTTTCGTAATTTTGGTTTCTATTTATATGGTTTCTTGCATGACAAATTTACTGCAGTGAATTTTAACATTGTTACAGGTGTAGCAGGATAGCTGCCTCCTCCTCTGTTCAGGTAAATTGGTCTGTTACTTTGCTGTTTTATTGACCAATCACCTCAGGAGGGCGCCCTATGAAAGGGAAGTTGTATCCATCACTCTTCTCTTACTCATTGGTTGGGAGGCACGCCCACTTCCTGGTAGCCTCACTTCCGTAGCTCCACTGGACCTGTTACAGACATTTGGTGTGTTGCCGAGTTCCCCTGTCTGTCAGAGTGATTAACTTCTGTGTCGCTGTTGCTCGTTGATGAGCGTGACGTTCTTCACGCGCTCCTCCTCAGAAGTAACAGAAGCTGTCTGATGGGACTGGTGAATCACTCCGCTTAGGAGTTGGTCAGCTACGCTAAACTAGCGCCATACCCCTGCTGCTTTGCTTCGCCTGGATTTTACTTTGCCTGAATTTTATGAATGCCTTGCCTGAGCTTTATTAACCTGTTGACGCTACTCTACTGTGTGGCCAGTGCTACGTCGGCTTGACTCATGCTGGCGTTTCTGATGCTTGTGGTTAACGACCATCAGTTGCTGAGAGCTGACGGTGGTGGTCCTGATGTCTCGGGTGGTGGTTCCCCCTTATTGTGTGTTGTGCACCCCCGTTTCTTTAATTTTACACAACCATGTGAGTGTGGGTGATTTACGTGCGATTGGGGTGATTTACGTTTGCTTGCGGGGATCCCTGGAACCCCCTTTCCGATTCATGCCCCCCACTGGTAAGCCTCAGCATTGTGAGGCCCCTTTTTATTTTTGTCTTAATATTGTGTGTTTATGCTTTTTAATAGCCAATTTGTCAATAAATATTTGTTTTCTAACTGAAAACCACTTCCTCTTGTCTCTATGAGTACAGCGTACCTGAGTGCTTTTCATGTTGGTATGGTAACCCCTAATAATTCCTAGGGTGAAATTCCCTAGGTGGCGTTGTTGAGCTCTTTTGGTGATTTAATTGTAAGGTCACCTACCCACGCCTTGGTTTGCTACACTTGGCGTTGCTGGTGGGATGTGGCAGTTGACCAAGTAGTCACAGGCGAAGGTTCTTAATGCTTAAATGCACCTGTGACCTTGGGATGAGGTCAAGCCCTCCTGCCCGCACCCTTGGCTTGCTACACAGGTACCCTTGACCATCAAATTCCAATATGGCTATCATAATCATTGTTGCCATTATAAATCTTTTCAAAATGTCCATTTCAGTTCATTCACAGATCCATTTTACAATCCGATGTTGCTATCATATCCATCAGAATCAGATTTGCTGTCACTAGCATCTGTATCAGAAATCAAATCTTTGGTGATTGTGGTTGTTGCAACATTATGCAGGAATCTGGGTAGTGCTGACTATGAATCGCATATTGGCAAGCATTTGCTCTCTGTAAGGCTTCAACCATGTTGCAACCGTAATGATGGGGCATTTACGCATTTGTGCATATATGAATGGTAATTTTGACAGCCATATTGGAATTTGAAGGTCAAGGGTACCTGTAATAATGTTAAAATTTTCTGAATTGAATTTGCCATGCAAGAAAACATAATTTGACACCAAAATTACAAAAATCGGACCATGGTAACTACATTTTCAGTGTTGTCCTCAAGTCAAAAGTGCATTGCTCTTTGAAAGTTTTTAGCCATAACATCCTCAAACAAGGTCGGATCCCTAAGAAACTATAGATTTTTAGATTCCTAATGACCATACGAGTAATTTCATATGCTTTGTGGCATAATTTGTGCACTTTTAGATTTTGACCCCATTTGACTTTGATTGCACCCTCGCTGGAATGCCCGTAAATTTCAGGAGGTGAGCCCAAGCTAAATTTACTCAAAAAAATCTATCAGGGATCCCATAAATTCTTTCAATCCTTTGTTCGAGAGAGTTGATCACGGGACCTACAGGCTGGTCTTCTACTATAGTGCAATGCGGATGAGAGTCTACAACTCTGCCTGGATGAGACACCAGTCCAATGCACATTACTTCCTTAGCCGAGGCCACTACCCATTTACAGCTGAGTTAGGACTTTCATATATCTTATTTTTACCTTGTTTTTGTTTATTTTATACGATTGCAAATTTAATATGTTTGTGCTTGGACTTGTTTTTGAAAGAAGATCAAAGTGCTACATCGGCCCTGGGGCCCATTTGTGCTCAGTACTCCCCCATGGACAGCACACCAATCTGACGCAGGTAACTTCCCCAGCCAAGGCCAGTACCCATTTGAAGCTGGGTGGACAGAGACAGGTGAAGTGTCTTGTCCAAAGATACAGACAAGTTGCCTGACCAGGAACTGAACCCAGGTTGGCATATTGGTAGCCCAACTCCTTAGCCCATTGAGCTACCTGCTCTACGACTGCTTTGGTTGAGAGAAAATCAGTAAATTTAAGATGTCACCTTAGGCTCTGAGAAACAGTAATTGGTACTTTTGAAATATGTTGTCGTGTTTTTGCAAACAATGTCAAAATCATAAAAAATATCAATAAGTGACAACTTACTCTGTACTTAAAATAATTATAATTTTCCCTAAATGCGAATCACATCTTTAATCAAATGATGTATGTAATTATGGTAGTATTAAGATAAAATTTATGCAGCCATTCCACTCTTTGCATACCAGATCTCGGAAGTTAAACAGAGTAGGTTGTGATTAGTACTTGGCTAGGAGACCACTTAGGAAGACCAGGGGCTATGCATGTGTTTCTCCAACTCCAGTAGTGTTAGGAAGGGGATCTGGCGTAAAACTTGTGCAAAATCCTCATGTGAATCTGCTGTGGCACTCGGGGCAAACCGAAAGAAAAAATAGTAAGCAAATAAATCCCCTTTTGCTTATTCATTCTTATAAAATATGACCTGAACTATACCGGTTGATTATGGTGGGTCAATCTGGTATGTAGTTGGTGCAGGTACTAATCTTGCTATTAGCTACTTTGATAGCTGGTTTGGAGTTTAATGTTCTACAACATAGAGTATTTTTAATTACAAGACAATGTATATGACTGATTTCCTTATTGGATAATGTCAGTGATCCACAGCTTTGGTAGTTGCTGTCAGAAGAAACATTGTAGCTGTGGTCTTTAATGTGGGAAGAGGGCTTTGCAAACACAGCCTAATGAAGATAACCATCGCTTTTACCTGCCACAGGTGTATAACAAGTTATCTGGCTTAATGTGGATGTACCCTTTGATGTCAATGCTGATGCAAATGATTACTGAGTTATCGTGGGGATAATTCAGCAATCACAATGGTGTGCTCAAGTATGTCACTTTCAAGCCACCGTTACATGCAGGCAACATAATAGAGGATCCAGGAGGACAGGATTCTGTGGGGGATAGACTGGGGTCAGGTGCCTCTACTTTCCTTGTGGGGGACTCTGGCTTCTCTGGAGCCTGTGTCACACAACTATCAGCAACAGCAGCAACAGCGATGCTGCAGGAGGGGAGTGGGAAACAGAGAGCAGTTACTTTTGCAGCAGAGTGAGAAAGAAAGATACATTATCGGGGAAGAAGAAAGAGACAGAAAGCAGTGGAAGAGGTAAGCGACCATGTGCTTCATTTGTCTTGAAAAGCATTCCTGAGAGCTGGAAACAGTGTGGTCTATTGGTCTCTGCAGGGTGGTTCAGGGGTGGACACCTGCTGGCACGACAGAACGCCGAGACGCACCACAGGCTGGGTCATGAACGCCAAAAATCTGACAGAGCTTCGCCTTCATACTTCATGTTACCATCATTGCTTTGAATATCAAATCAATTCCAAGATTCTTGAGGGGACTCTCTAAAATAAGCATTGTAATCTCATCAAGTGAGTTGATTAATAGCTCATGTGCACCCTCAAACAGATTGTGCACACCCCCAGCCTTACTCGTTTTGGTAATAATCCCAGGGAGGAAGGTAGCCAACCATCTGTACACAGCAGCAGCATTCCCCTGAGGATCTGCTTTGAGCCTACGTCTCGTATATCCTGTACGGCCAACAGCATCATGGAAACCCTGGCAACCACTGAGCTATCTGTTGTAGCCAGGTGTTTTAGACAAAAGCAATTAATAGGATTTGACTTGAATATTTCTTTTTTGTTGAAAACAGAATTTTTTTTCTTATAGGTCTCCCAATACAGATGGAACACTTTTCACATTCAAAATATAACAAAGATATTTTATTTATTCCATTGTTCTTCCAGCCACATCCTTTATAACTGCCATTTCATAGTAGGTGTACAAGCAGCAGCTGGAAGGTTCCAAATTGTCATGGCCCCTGGTTTGCAAACAGAACAAAATTACGTGGTTGGCTGGAGAAAGGGTAGCAGCAGTAAATCAGGTTTGAGAATTATAGTGTCCCTGAATATTTAATAGGAAACTGCCATGTTGAATTTTAGGAAAAAGAAATGTAGTCTTTTTGAAACAGATACTGAGATGTAATTACTAATTTCAAAATAAAGATGCTTATAAT
This sequence comes from Chatrabus melanurus, assembly GCA_900302635.1. Classification (NCBI taxonomy): domain Eukaryota; kingdom Metazoa; phylum Chordata; class Actinopteri; order Batrachoidiformes; family Batrachoididae; genus Chatrabus; species Chatrabus melanurus. Next base: position 8,630 of record OMMV01194384.1, read on the forward strand.
TAAATGTTTAGACTCAACTCTGCAGTGTGCAGCTTTTCCAAACCCGGCCTGGAAATATATTTGTCCTCATATCCGAAACAACATTCAGAAACAAATGCCGGAGATACTGCACAAGAAATATCTCGATGAAAATTTCCTTTAGGTCTGGAAAATTTTAAAACACTTGACCTGAGCTTAAGGTGTCCCACAATAGGATGTAAGCACAAATTGTTTCAATCACTCATGATTAAAGCAGATGTCATCAAACAAAACGTCTCTGATTATAAGAATCCAAACCAAAAAAAACAAAACAAAAAAAAAAGAACCATAAAAGTAAAGTGATTGCCTGTCCAGTAGGTGGATGCTAAGCCTGGAAGCACGTCATAGCTCAGAAACACATGTATTTTCTCTCTACTTGAGGAGAGAATTCCTTCCACTGATGCAGGAGTTCCATGCTGTAATGGTTAACACTTTGGACTCTGAGTTCAAATCTCAGTGGAACTTAACTGTGTGCACATATGGTGTTTGATTTACTACCAAAGATCACTGATTCCAGTTTCTGTTCCGCTGCTCATTTGGATTCTTGTTTGTTTGTTTTACCGAAAACTAGCTTGTGTAACTAAATACTGGTTTTCAGCTGCATTCATGCTAAACCAATGGTACTGTGAATCACACTTCCACCATGCTTCAGCTAAAGGGAACACAAGAACATTTTTAATGTTACTGATCACCTAAATCTCATTAGAACAGCAACCTCTCTAATGACCAATGCTCTGCTGTTTAAAAGTTTTGTGACTCTAAAATTAGCAACATTCATGAGCAGCTGCCCTCTGCTTAAATCACGTAGACTGACATACCATCAGCAAACATCATAAAATGTCATAAAACGAGTATGAAAGACATACAGTTATTGACTTAGTTCAGTGCTTAGCGTCCAGGCCTCAAACCCGTAGAGTAACACTAGAAGTACAAGGACCTTGAAAACTCGGACTTTCATTCTCTTCCAAAGGCATCGGAATTGGAAAATACCTCTGTTCACCAACCTCTTGACTCCAAAAGCTCTTCCGAGACATCTCTCAAGCTCTAAGGTTGAGGTCCCAGAGACATGAATGTCACTGATGAGATTTCAACAAATTCAACAGTTCCACCACAAACACATGCACGTCTGATGGCTGAGTCCAGGAAGTCATTGAAAGCCTGGGTTGTAGTCTTGATCTAATCACCACCCCAACATCCACTGATTCCACAAAGATCAAGGCATCATCAAGGTCAGTGACACTTTCTCCATCAACAAAGGCACCTAAGTTGCTTGCCTCCACAACCCTAGCCAACACCAAGTCCATGCAAATATTGAACAGATAAGGAGCCAAAACACACAGTAGAATTCAATTTTGAAGCAAAGACTCTCCCCCCCACTTTGCACAGTCCGACAACCAATTGAATTGGTGAATTGAATAAGGGTCCAACTCCATTTTTTTTAAAGAATTTTGTTCCAATTTTCACAGGATAGAACTAGAAGTACTCGGAGGTCGCAAACCTCCGCCATGCCATAAGGTCCCACACACATATCACTATGTGTCCTGCTATAGAATTCCACAATGCAAAGTAGTCATATATTTTTTAAACATCTGTTTGGAAGTTATGCATGAAAAATTATATTTCCATAATGGCAGTTTTCTTCTGGATCAAGTTTACTAACTATTAAAGATAGCTCAAATCTGTTTGCACTTTAGTGAATTTGCATTGTCTCGGGAACACAATGGTGTGTGTCAAGAGTTTCAACAGATCCAGAAGAATGAGGAGATCCAGATGAAATGTAGGTGAATGTTTGCCCATGGGATCCTCTCCAGGCACAGTGAACTTGAACTGTATCTGATGGGATTTCAGAATTATAAAACTTTTAAAGATGTTAAAAGGGGTTTTCAATGTCAAATCAGGATTCTGGATTTGACATTACTTGGTATGGTAATAGAGGTTGCCACTCTACATGTCTCCACCAAATTTCATATTAATCGCTCAAGAATTGATGGAGATATTAATTTTTAAATCTTGCCAATGATGAGAGATAGGGATTTTCAGGATTTAAAAAAAATCCTGGATCCAGAATATGATCCGGATCACTCCCAAAAAGGAATCATTTGTTCCGGTGATCCAGGGCTATCAGCAAAAAAAATTCATGAAAATCTGTCAAGAACCTTTTCCGTAAAGTTGCTAACAATCAAACAAACAAGCCAACAAAGCAACCAACGCAACCGAAAATATAACCTCTTTGGCGGAGGTAATTATTTGGAAGGAAAACAGTTTTTAACCCATTATAAAAATAATTGCTCTCTTTATTTCTATCAAACTTCAAGAGAATCTACCAACAGAAAAATTATGACTTTGAAAAATGTGGCCATCCTAAAAAATGGAGTTGGGCCTTTATTGAATTCACCAGTTCAATTGGGAATCCTGCAAAGTCTCAAGGTGTCTCACAGAGCAGCCTGATCAACCAAATCAAATACGTACTTTGGCAGTGCTTCTTTGCAGCCTATGTTGATTTCTGCAAATTCAAACTTAATAATAATACATCAGATTTATATAGCGCTTTTCTCAATTCTCAAAGACCCTTTACAATGGGGGGGGGGGGGGGCCCACAAC
>OMMV01194394.1:0-13231 GCA_900302635.1 Chatrabus melanurus
GGGGGGGGGGGTCGACACACCACTGTCCGGTGATTCTGAGCAGGCGGGGAGAAGCAGCGCCCAAAAGTTAGCCAGCGTAGACAATCGCATCAGTAATTTAGGCTAGCGGAGGCTAACTTGGTCGTAGCGGCGATTAACTTTCTCTAACGGTCTCCAGGGTAGACAGGGGTATGTCGGCAAACCGCGAGAAAATTTTAAATATGTTGAAACTTTTTGAACGCGATCGACGTTCACTGGCGAAGGACGGCGGAGCCTAGCGGAGGCTAGCGGAGACCGATGTTTGCAAATACGTTCATCTACGTTGGCCCAAAGGTCTAGGTGAGATTGCGCTTTAAGCTGCCGATGCTCCTGTATTTCTATTGAGTTAAATTCTTGTATTATTTAATTTGTATGTTAGCACCGTTAGCACTAATTAGCAGATATCAATAGCTTAGTGACGTTAGCTCCACTGACAGCGCCACTGTTATTTTTTTTTTTAATACCCACACCCGTCATGGACACCAGCGCCCATTCCACAAAAATATGTGTTAATCAAACACCTGAACCAAAGTTAGCCTGTTAGCCTTAGCTTGTTTGGTAACGATGAGACGGGGACCACGTATGGGCTTCATTCGTCAAGATGGCGACATAAAGAGTTGCCGTATTTGACCTTCAAGCCGGCTCTACAGCAATCGGTCCGCTAACTACATCGTTTCCGGAATCTCGCCACTGTTCACCGCGTGTGACCGGAGGAACAAAGCCAGAAGGTAAACAAGCGATCACGATCATAGACGTCATAGGATTGTAGGCCAGTCTTCACGAAAAACATCGCACCCCCCCGCACCCCAATTGTTCTGGCGATGAATTGCATAGCGACACAGACCAAATGTGTTAACCCCTGACGCAGAACTTCGTAGGGTTCCCCGAGGGCATCGAAGCAATAGCGTGGCCGCGGCGTTGCCCGTTTGCCCTGTGAGACACGCCCACTCAGCCCTCAGTGGGACACACCCGCAAAGTCTGTGAGCGAAAGACGGAAACCACTCCTTTTTTATTTAAACCAACAGAGAAACTGGTCATTTCTTCAAGAAATAGTATATTTTGGACACTTTTTTTTTTTGTTTTACACATTGATATCTGTTTTTGAGACACAGTACCTTCCTGAAAATGTGTCCCCTTTAATGTAGTTTTTTTTTTTCTGGGCCCCATATATTATTCTGAAATGTTACAGCGGAAGTCGTCCATTTTCACGCTAACTTGATGCGAGTGATTCATCAGAGCAGCAAATTAAACTCCAAGTGCCTCACCTATTAGCTATGATAAAGTTAGGTCTCCACCCTTCTTTCTTTGAGTCTTTTACGTTATTAACATAATTTGCACATTAGTACAGAAGAACAGACGCAGTTTGGGAGCGTCATGACGTCTGTTGTCCTGATAATGTTCCCACATCCTCACTGTTAATCCCAAACACACCTGTTGTCACATTTCACTCCTTTACAACACAAAAGTGCGCGCAAAAGTCAGAAAAGCATCTTCCGCCGCTTCGGAGACCAACCGACACGGCACACGGTACTTGATTTAGGCGGAAATTCTTACCGGAGTCGGTGAGGTTTGGAGATGAGACGATTTTAATCCGACTTCACAGATTTTTGTCCTCCGAGCCGCACGCGCAATATGGCGCTCAGATGCTTCATGAACCTTCTTCTTTCTGAAGGTGCTTCACTTCGCGGTGACACTTTCTGGACGGCCACACTTTGACAGCAATACCGTGCGGACAAATTATCACCTGCTACAACTGTTTGGGGTGCACTGGCAGGGGCGTAGACAATTATTTTTTTCCCAGGGTGGGGTGGGGGAGGCCCACTGTCCACTATGAAGCATTATGTTCAAGTGTTTCAAAACACTGCAGTGGTTTATGAAGCAAGTGTTTCATTTAGTATTTTGAGTATTTCACTTTAGTTTCTGTACTAATGGTTTAATTGAATGTTTTGACTGTTAAGAAACAGTGAATCATTTTCGAAAGCAATTGTGTGTTTTGCGAAATCATGAATTATTTTTAAATCAAGTACTGCCCACTAGATGTCACCGTCATAGCATTTCAAAACAGAGAACATTTCCTTAAGCAGTTTTTTTGTTTAGTTTTGAGTGTTTCGAAACAGTGAATTGTTTTATGAAGCAATTGTTTCATTTAGTGTTTTGAGTGTTCAGAAACAGCGAATCATTTTCTGAAGCACTTGTTTCATTGAGCTTTTCTAGCATTCTGAAGCTGAATTGTTTTCCGAATAAAAGGATCCCCACTGCCCACTAGATGTCACCGTCATAGCATTTCAATCGGAGAACATTTCCTTAAGCAGTTGATTTTAGTGTTTTCAACACAGCAAGTTATTTTCTGAAGCAAGAGTTTCATGTTTTAAGTGCTTCAAAAGTGAATCATTTTCTGAAGCACTTGTTTCATTGATCTTTTTTAGCATTGTGAAGCTGAATTGTTTTCCGAATTAAAGGATCCCCGCTGCCCACTTGATGTCACCGTCAGAGTTTACAGTACTTCAAAACAGTGAACCATTTCCCAATAGTTGGTGTTTTGACTGTTTCAAAACACCAAAACGATGAATATTTTTGAAGCATTTTTTTCATTTACTGTTCTGAGTGTTTCAAAAGTGGCTTATTTCTGAATCATTTGTTTCATTATGCATTTGGGGGGTTTAGAAATAGAAAATCTTTTTCTGAAGCAGTTTCATTTTTATTTTTTTATTTTTTTAGTGCTTTGAAACTGTGAAATATTTTATGAACTACCGTCGTAGTTGCAGCTTTGAGCATTTCAAACCAGCGAACCCTTTCCTAAAGCAATTATTTTGTTTAGTGTTTTGAGTGTTTCAAAACAGAAAATTAGTTTCTGAAGCAACTGTTTCATTATTTTCTGAATTGAGCGATCCCCACTGTCTACTAAATGACACAATCTTAGTGTTTAGCATTTCAAAAAAAGTGAACCATTTCCGAATACTTTGCTGTGAGTGTTTCAAAACAATAATTTTCAAAAGCAATTGTTTCATGTACTTTTTCATGTGTTTGGCAACTGTGATTCATTTACTTTAGCAATTGTTTCATTAAATTTTTGAATCTCCTGAAACAGCTGGTCCCCACTATTCACTAGATCGTACAATCATAGCGTTTTGACCATTTTAATACAGTGAATCATTTTATATCTCAGTTGTTCATTTATTCTTTCAAGCATTTTAGAACCGTAATTTTGTGACACAGTTGATTCATTTAGCATTTCAAGCCATTTGAAACAGTGAATCATTTTGCATCCATTCCTTTATTTGTGTTTCAAAATGAAGAACCACCTGATGCAATTGTTCCATTTCATTTTTCAAGTATTTTAAACCACGGATTCATTTTCTGAAGCATTGCTTCATTTAGTATGCAGTGTTTCAAACTGGAGAATCGTTTTCTGAAGCAATAGTTTCATTCTCTTTTTGAACGTTTCATAACAGTAAATTACTTTCTGATGCAGTTGTAGTCATTCAGTCTTGTGAGCAATTAATTGTTTCATTGAGTGTTTTGATCATTTTTGAAACAATTGCTTATTATTTGCAGGACTTCAAAACAGATTATTTTCTGAAGCAGATGGTTCATTTGGTTCAACGTATCAAAAAGTGTTTCTGCCATCACAATATCAAAAGGCATTCAAACCCATAATGTAATCGTAAAGTCTGCGGCTACTACATTTGATTCATTTAGCATTTCAAGCCATTTGAAACCGTGAATCATTTTGCAACCGTTCCTTTATCCGTGTTTCAAAACGAAGAACCACCTGAAGCAATTGTTCCATTTCATTTTTCAAGTATTTTAAACCACTGATTCATTTTCTGAAGCATTGCTTCATTTAGTATGCAGTGTTTCAAACTGGAGAATCATTTTCTGAAGCAATTGTTTCATTTAGTTTTTCAGTGTTTCAAAATAGCGATTCATCTCCGAAAGCAGGTTTTTTAAATTTTTATTCTGTTTTTGAATGTTTCATAACAGTGAATTACTTTCTGATCCAGTTGTAGTCATTTAGTCTTGTGAGCAATTAATTGTTTCATTGAGTGTTTTGATCATTTTTGAAACAATTGCTTATTATTTGCAGGACTTCGAGCAGATGGTTCATTTGGTTCAACGTATCAAAAAGTGTTTCTGCCGTCGCAATATCAAAAGGCATTCAAACCCACAATCTAACCGTAAACTCTGCAGCTACTACATTTTCCTTAAAGCTGCTTTTTTTGCGCCCTTTTCTCCATTTATTTCTAATGGCACACTTGTGTATTTCCACACGTCACTTGGATTATTTGTGGAAGGTGTGATCGCTCCATCAAAGCACGTGTCGGGTTCACAATGACTCAAAAACTAAACCTGAATGTCATCCATGTGTTCAGCAGAAACCATTTGCTCACAGTTGCATCACAGCAGAAACTGTTGCAACCGAGGAAGCGAGGGGTGGGGTCAGAGGTGATCTGACCAATAGGATGACGGGATTAAAATAGAGCCCTATATATCCAGGTCAGGCCTACTTTTCACCAAACCAGTGATGTGGCTCTTACCTGCTTATGTCATCGTCACTCTTCTACATACCTGGACTGTTTTCGACAATAACTGTTATATATAGATAAGTTATTCATAGAATCATGAAGCAGGTTGGACAAGTGAGAGCGGAATAATCTGTGGGAAGCAAAATATGTTTAAATTAACCTGTTCTGGCAAACTGAGCGAACGGTTGTCAAACTGATATCACACACAACTAGATGAGACACTATGGAAGGAAGGCACTATGAATGTTCCTCTAAATATCTGGATTTCCTTGATATTTGTAACTAACCCGTGAAATCAGTTTATCTCCACGTTTTAGTTCCAGTCAGGTCCACAAGTAATTAGACAGTGTTTGGAGTGGGCAGTTCTCAAAAACTGAGCAGCCATAAGAAGGAGTCGAGTGAGGGGAGCCACCAAGACGGCTCTGAAGGAGTTACAGGCTTCTGTGGCTGTGATTGGAGAAACTGTGCATCGTGCAACTTTTGTCTGTTGCGTCACCAGTATTATACAGCTTCGTGGTGGAGTGGAACAGAGAATGATTTTCTTAAAAAGAGGAGGTGGAATTTCGATTACAGATTGACAGAAGACACATGGGAGACAGCCGAGAACTGATCTGTTTTCTTGCATTAAAATCTCCAGTTTCTACAATCACCGCCACAGAAGCCAAACGTTCATGTTTTTAAGTGCTTCGAAAGTGAATCGTTTTCTGAAACAATTGTTTCATTTAGTGTTTTGAGTGTTCAGAAACAGCGAATCGTTTTCTGAAGCACTTGTTTCGTTTAGCATTTTTAGCTTTCTGAAGCTGAACTGTTTTCTGAATCGAAGGATCCCCACTGCCCACTAGATGTCACCGTCAGAGTTTACAGTATTTCAAAACAGTGAACCATTTCCAAATAGTTGGTGGTTTGACTGTTTCAAAACAATGGATAATATTGAAACATTTGATTCATTTAGCGTTCTGAGTGTTTCAAAAGTGACTCATGTTCTGAATCATTTGTTTCATCAAGCGTTTACAGGGATTTTTTTTTTTTTTTTAGTGCTTCAAAACTGAATTATTTTATGAACTGAGGAGTCCCCACTTTTTACTAACCCTTTCAGAGTCGGCTCTGTGTTTTGGTGGCTTCCCTCACTTGGATTTTGAGAACTGCCTACTACAGACAGATTTATCATACAGCATTCTTAATGATTGACGTAAATAAAGTCCAAGACATATTTAGTTCACGTGTTCACATATCCATCCCCTGACTTGTGTAAACTGGATGTAAAAGCGATGATTTGTATTCAAAATAATCCTTATTTGTTTTATCCAATTAAGTATGGCCTCTGAAAATGGAGTTTTTATTCAAATCTTTTGAATTTTAGCCCTCGATGTTCCATTTTGAAGGTGTATTCACATTATCGCGGCTCCATAGGTGCGCTCAGATCTTTAGTACACCAGAACTGGCGTTACACAACGGTTCTAGCGCTTTACGCTTTGCTAGCATTAGCACGTGTCATTAGCACATTGGCTGGAATCATTTCATACTTTAAATATTTTTTTATAACAAACCTTCGCCTTTACATAAAAGTACAATAATTTGGTGTTGTATAATTTTGAAAATTCTAAAATGTTTTCCATTAGCATTAGCTTCTCTTCCATAGTTAGCACAGTTGCCACTCATTGGCGACACGTACAAAAGTCGGTCATTTGAGGCCAACATGCACTCGGCTGCAGTGTTGCATAAAGTACGTGAAAGTCACACTCGAGTAGAAGTACAGACACCCTCCCAAAAAAATGACTTTGGTAGAAGTTCAAGTCACCGACTAGAATGCTACTCAAGTAAAAGTCTTAAAGTATCTAGTATTTACTGTACTTAAGTATGACAAGTAATCTATAATTAAATGTACTTAAGTAATGAAAGTAAAAGTACAAGTACATGTTAATAAAAACAGAAGGCGGTCAGAACTTTGAATATTATGACGTTTATCCGGCACTTTAAAACATGGAGCCGGCAACAATCTTCATAGATAATGTCCGGAGCCTGAACAAAGGTACAAAAAAAACCTGTTCTTTTTTTCCCAAAATTTCTGCTTGAAATTGATATTTTTTTTGAAGTTTATCCATCCATCCACCCTTTAAGACGCCGCCGCAGGTAGACTTAGAGCGGTGGAGAAAACGGCAAATTTCATTTACCGGTAATCTGATTTTTGTAACGACAACGCGCATTGAAAAAGTATCGGAGTAAAAGCGTGCGATTCATTTAGGAAATGTAGGGAAGTAAAAGTGAAAGTTGACAGAATTTTTGAAAAAAAAAACTCAAGTAAAGTGCAGATACTCCCAAAACATGCTTAAATACAGTAGTGAAGTATTATTACTTTGTTGCTATACAGCACAGCTTGGCTGCTTAGGTAATTATTAGTGTGCAAAATATTAAAAGAATTAGAATTTTATTGATGGAAATCTGTGGATTTTCTAATGCGCTTTCCTTGAAATTCCCAATTTAAATTGCATTCTTCTCCATTCAACAAAAATGGACTTTTACCTCAATAATGTAAACACAGATCCGCGCATATCGGAACTCCCGATTGCTCTGTGTGACACGCCCACTGAGCTACACTCGCACAGTTTGAAGGCAAAAGGGGTGTGGCTAGCAGCAGCTCCTTTTCATTTAAAGCAACAGGCACAGATAGAAACCGAGACCTTGACCTTAGAAACCAGGGGCCGTTTTTTTTTTTGTGGCGGCATTAAAACGTTTTGGGCTAGGTCATAGTCCAAGACGCACAAGACCAGCGGTTAAAAATTAGCCTCAGACTAAAAAATTACCGTGCTATGAGTCGTTTTATTGTTCCTGTCGAGACAGTCTCTGACTAAAGTTGTCGTGCAAACAGCCTGAATTTTCTCGTCCTTTGTGCGTGCTCGATAGCCCTGAAACTCATTTTTAATCTTTGTTGTGGTTTTGTTTTCGCCTTCAGTCAGCTCAGATTCTGTGGATGTGAAACCTCTCTTCGCCCACAATGAGTAGAAACGATGTGTAAAGGAAAACAAGTGAAAATTCTACCAACGCCGAAACCTGCGCTCTCCTTGAGGAAATGGGACTCGAAAAAGAAACGCCGCCGTCGAAACTAAACAACGTGACAAAAAAGAAACACAAATTAGAGGTCGGTTCTGTATTCTTGGGTTAAAATTTTTAGTGCGTTCAAACTAAATACTAGTGGATTCTTGTTTGTGGAAGATCGTAAGGATCGCTCAACAAACCCGAATTGGGGGGGGGTGACGCTCCGGAACCAAAAATGCAAGTTTGAATTCCAATTTCCCTATTTTCACCCACTGGAAAATTGGGCGACGATTTCAAAGACGGAAACAGGAATCATTCAGCCCTGGCAGGCTTAATCCTGCGTGCATCTTGCTGCAATTTTCAACTAATGTACTCCGTAAAATGTCCTTTAATATGCTACCTGGGTTGATATGATTCAAAGATTATTTTCAAATCAAAATCGGCCACAAATATCATGGATTTGAGGGATTGGGGGGAGCCCTGACAATCTCGATAAACCCCCTCTCGCCTCCTGTTTATGTCTTGAAGGACAGCAATCGCTGCCATCTTGGCCTTAGACCAGGACTAACAGGCTTAAACCACCTCAAAAGGGTGGTTTAAGACAGACAGGTCTAACCTGCCTGGTCTGTCCCCACAGCACGCCACCATTTCTAGACTTTGACTAAAGTTTGAGTCCTAAATCTGAGTCTCAGTCTACCTTTAGTACTGCTTCATAAAACCGGGCCCTGGACTTGCTTCTGGGCTTGGGATCTCTGCCGTGTTGCCTAACTGCTCTTGAGTTTCAGGTCACAGACTAAGTGACCTGACATTCTCATTCTGTATTTTCTGGTAGAGGTCAGAGTTCAAGATTCTGTCAACTACGATGAGTCTCCGTGAAGGAGCAAAGCGTCCGCACGCCATCACGCTACCACCACGTTTGACTGTTGCTATAATGTTAATCAACGCCACAATACATCGGCACGGAGTGGTGCTTGGTCACACCTTTTATTGTATAACCCCCAAATCGCAAAAAGTTGGGATGATACGGAAAATGCAAATAAAAAACCTCGCAGTGATCCTTAAATTTACTTTGACTTCTCTGCAGACAGCATGAACCCAAGATATTTTATGTTTTGTCTGGTCAAATTTATTTAATTCATTAATATACATCTACTCCTGTATTTAAGGCCTGCAACACATTCCGAAAAAGTTGGAACGGGAGCAATTTATTCTAAATATAAGGATTAAATCATCTCTTCTACAGCCAGTTTTCTTCAGACTAGTCAGGAGATGGATACATGAACATTTCCAAGTCACTGAATATGTCTTGGACTTCATTTACATCAGTCATTAAGAAATACAATCAGTATGGTACTGTATGATAAACCTGTGTCAAGTAGGCAGCCCTCAAAAATTGAGTGACCATGCTGGAAGGAGACTAGTGAGGGAAGCCACCAAGACACCCATACAACTCTGAAGGAGTTGTATGCTTCTGTGGTTGTGGGTGGAGAAACTTTTGTCTGTTGCATCACCAGTTATACAGGTTCAGGTATAGAGGAGGATTTTCTTAAAAAGAACATGCAAAATTTCAGCTGCAGTTTGCCAGAAGGCATATGGGAAAGCCAAGCCTAGATTTGATCTGTTTTCGTCTTTTACAATCCTTCTCTAATCCTCTCCAACATGAAGCTGTGAATGGGGATGCAACAGGCAAATGTTGCACCATTCCCAGTTTCTCCACTCACATCCACAGAAGCCTATAATTATTTCAGAGCTGCCATGGGTGTCTTGGTGGCTTCCCTCATTAGTCTCCTTCCAGCATGGTCACTCAATTTTTGAGAACTGCCTACTTGACACAGATTTACCATACAGTACCATACTGTTTGTATTTCTTTATAATGGTTGATGTAAATGAAGTCCAAGACACATTCAGTGACTTGGAAATGTTCATGTATCCATCTCCTAACTAGTCTGAAGAAAACTGGCTGTAAAAGTGATGATTTAATCTTTATATTTAGAATAAATTGCTCCATGCCAACTTTTTTGGAATGTGTTGCAGGCCTTAAATGCAGGAATGGATGTATATTAACAAATGAAATGTAGTTGACCACATAAAACATGAAACATCTTGGGTTCATACTGTCTGCGATGCAACAGAAGTCAAAGTAAATTTAACGATCACTGCGTGTGGTTTTTTATTTGCATTTTCCATATCATCCCAACTTTTTCTGATTTTGGGTTGTATTGCACGCTGCTCAAAAAGGTTCTGTTTAACTGATGTTTAAATCCAACTTTTTGCCACAGTGATCAGATCTTTGTGCGAAGTCACACTGAACCAAATTCTTAAACTTTGTTTCAGCTTTTTTGGAGAACTCCGGTCTTTTCTAGACGACATCATGGATGATATCTGAAAAAGACGAGATAAAGATGTTTGTGTGGAGGAACATTGTGGCCTTCTGTCATGCACAAAACAACCAGGAGATGGCGCTCTATCATAATCTATGATCTATGATGATGGATCATATTTATGCTGTATTTGTGTGAAATGTACAACAAAATACAAAGGAAAAAAGAAGGCGGAGGACCTAAATCAAAATTTTAAAATAAAACAATATTCTTGATACGTGTTTTCAATTATTCGCTTTCATTTTAAAGTGAAACCAAATCTTTACAGCATGACTGAGCTCAGTTTTGAAATACTGTGCTGTATTCTTTTCATTTCTCATCGACTGATTTAACTTAAACTCTTGTAATGTTCTTGTAATGTTGTCCATCCCCTGACATGTCTGCAGCCAACTGGCTGTAAAAGCGATGATTAAAGGGGAAGTTAACTTTTTTTTTAATTTTTTTTACAACCTTACACATTTGAAAACATTGTTACAAATAAATCAAACCTGTGAGTGCTGTAGTCGCCCCTGACAACCGTGTCCGTATGGATCACGGACTAACTATGATCCATTACACCGCTGATTCTGGCTGATTGTCCTGTCTGTGCATGTTTGACAACTCTTTGTTGCGCTTTGTCTTATTCGTTGTTGTCATTGGTAGTATGGCCAACAGATGGTCCCCCCTCTGAGTCTGGTCTGCTTGAGGTTTCTTCCTAAAACATCCAGGGAGTTTTTCCTTACCACTGTTGCCATTGTGCTTGCTCAGGCGGTCGGTAAGGTTAGACCTTGTCCTTGTGGAGCGCCTTGGGGCGACTATGTTGTGATTTGGCGCTCTAGAAATAAATTGAATTGACTTGATTAATCGAGTCTGTGAGTGAGTTGGTCCACAAATTTTCTGTCAGCAACTCCGTAAAACTGACTCATTCAGCTCTGAAATTTTGGGTTCTGATAGATGCAGGTGAGGACCAGCGACTCTCCTGTTTTGGGCCATGTCGACATCTTTTATCATAATAATTTACAGTTATTCCTTTATATATTAATTTGAATAGTAATGTTTGCACAGTGGGTCTGGGCTTGTTAAAGTAGGCCTTTTGTTTGCATGTGATTACTAATTAATGCTGGTGGTCATTAAAGGACACTGTTGCTTGTTGCGAGATGTGATGCAGATTTGCTCTCTACCTCTTTTGCATACCCAAGCAGCATGTAACCAAAGAAGCTGTGCACTTGAAAGCAGACTTTTTTTCTTCTTTTTTTTTTTGTGAGCAGCATTCAACCGTGGGTGGCATTGGGTATTTAGTAAAGGAAATGCAGCTGCTGATTATATTAACCACAAGGAGCATTTTGTATCACAAAGTGAGAGAAAAATAGGGTACCGGAATCCACACCAGAAGACTGTAGGTAGCGATAAAGGTGAAAGTTTTGCGGTCGGGTTTTGCTCATTTGTTGTAACATTTAAGATGTCAAAAAGTGTCATCATAGAACATTTATTGTGAAAACTATACTTTATAGAATTCAATATAGTATATAATATACAGTAATAACTACAAAGTAAATGTGATAAATTGTATAATACTACAGTACAGCATTGTAGAGGAAAGCCTGTGTAATTTCTAACGGGGAAAAAATTAATAAATAATAAAGCGTTGACGTGTAACAAAACAATGGCACGACTGGAGAAGAACGTGTTCAAACGGGATAATAACAACGGGCATCAGAGGGACGATGCATATTCTGCGTGCGCACATAAATGTGTTTTTTGGACTGTCGTGACACAATTTCATGACGTTTTAGTGATGTCATTATGAAGTCATCATGTAATGACAAATTATTAGCTGATCGGTATAAGCTGGTGGTGGCGTTATCATGGAAAATGTCTTTTTCTGACTATTATGACGTCATTTCTTTATGTATTTATGACATTATCATAACATCACTCATACCATTTGATTACAAATGATTTACTTATTGATGAAGTTTTACATCGTATCTCTAGGCCTATTGGTTGTAGAGATGTCCTGGAAAATGTTTTTGGCCTATATTTTTGGTGAGCTTGGCCTTGACCTTTGACCGATCTGCTCCAAAGGTTAAGCATCTGGAGACACTCACGCAAGCATTATTCCTACCAAGTTCGGTGAAAATCTGCTTACCTATTTCCGAGTTATTTTGTGCAGAGAGACACGCACACATGAAGGCGCATTCTCACCTAGATGTTTGGGCCAACGTAGACGAACGTATTTACAAACGTCGGTGTCCGCCGGTCTACGGTGATGAACGTCGACCGCGTCCAAAAATGTTCAATATGTTTAAAATTCCTCAGCGTTTGCCGGCGTACCTCTACGTTGGAGACCGTTAGAGAAAGTTAATCTCCGCTACGACCAAGTTCCCTCTGCTAGCCTCCGCTAGACTAAATTACTGGTGCGATCGCCTACGCTGGCTAACGTTTGGGTGCTGCTTCGCCCTGCCTGCTCAGAATCACTGGACAGTGGCGTGTCGACCCCCTCTCCCGCACGTTGCCACGTTGGCAAAAGTCCCGCTTGTTCTAATGGCGTGCTGGCTAACGCCCGCCTCCTCTGGCCTCCGCTAGCACCACGTTGTGGAATCCCCGAGCTGCATTAGAGGTTCGCTACCAAACTCCGGTAACGTGATTTTTGCTGACGTCTCAGTGAGATTGCGCCTCATCAGTTCTGTGATTAGTGTTGAGGTTTCTGTGATGTAAACCGTATGGATTTGCATGCTTCTTCCTGTTTAATTGTTAATCTTCAGACGTCACAACCCATTACGGATGACAAAAGGATAAAACTGTTCATCTTGGCATCGTTTTAGCTCCCTCTCATTAGTGTTGGCTTTCAACCACAGGATTATGTAACTAGCAGGGCGCATTCTCCGTGTAGTGCTGCACTGCTATCTCAATCTTAATTCTAGATTCTTTAGCATCTTTTATTAACCACAGAGGAGCAACAGCTTGCCAGTGTGTCATGTTTCCCCACGCCTTAGCCTCCTTCAAACAGGAGGGGGCAACTGCAACAATCCAGGCATTTATTCTAAAATCATGATGCATTTCGGAATGGAGGATTTCATTGCACCGGCTGCTGTAGGAGCTCGTGTCATTGTATCCACACTATGTTGCCACCCAACAATATTATTTTCTCACTTTTCTGAATAGACAGAAAGTCCTGACCAGATGTCCTCATCATTATGTGCCGTTATGCCAGTTCATAGTGAATAACACTGATGACTGAAGTGCAGCGGTCAGCTTTGGACACTGAATACTTTGACACGCTTTCAAAATCA